>PVJH01003645.1:0-137324 GCA_004026705.1 Nesogale talazaci | reverse complement strand
AGGATGATGTGGCAGCAGTCTAACATCCTTTGACTTCTCAAGGGGGAAGGAGAATAAAACTCAATACCAGCCCAAGGTGGAGTTCTATAAGATCAGACATGCCTCAATCTTTTTATCTTCTCTACCTGTTCTGACACCAAACTACCCTCCCAAGGGATTTTATACTTCTCTGCTGGGCTTTAAAATTCATTGCCATGGCAATTCAGAACTGCTCATGGACTACATTTATGATTATGAGATCAGAGATGATCGATATATAGTTCTTCCATTAGAGGATTTCATTTCTACAATGTCTATAGGCCCATCTCTCTCTGGTCCTTGGCTTCTCAGTCACAACAACCCTTGGCTAAGATTACAGAGTTCTTTTTTTTTTTTTTTTTTTTTTTTTGCACATGGATAAATGCCTAGAGCGTAGGACAATCTACCAGATGCTTAGCCCAAAGACACTGCACTCAGTGTACCCAGTCCCAAATCTGTAGGTCAGCAAATCTAATTGCTCTCAATAAGTATCTAGATGTTCCCCACACTGCAAACAAGCCTTTGGTGCAAGAACACTCCGTGAGTTAGTAAGCCCACTTTCCTTTTTGGGTTTTGGGTCTTGATTCTACTTTTTCATCTACCACCACTGGTGTCACAACTTTGTCTCCTGTGTGGAGAAGCTCAGTGTGTAAGAATCCCGGGGTCCAGAAGACCCTTTCTACCCATGGTCCTTTTCTATTATGTGGTTTGATGTGATGGATAAATCAGCTGAAAGAAGAGTTTCCAGTGGTTATTGCCCCTCTGGTATTCTGGTAAAGCTTCTACTCTAACCACATTCTCTCTCTTGCGCTATTCCTGTCACCAAGATGTCTGGTTCTTGGGTTATAAGCCTTCCAAAGTCTCTAGACTTGAGACCTTCCAGTCTTCCTAGTACAGAACCCATATTAAGACAGACCCTGTGTGAAGCAGAAAGCTGGAAAGTGGGTGAGACACTGTGGTGAGAAATGGGAATTTCAGAGTGTCTTAGCCCCAAAAGAGGCCACCCAAACAGAGGGAGAGGATGATTGAACTTAACTTTACCCTTTCTCCCACTCTCTTTACCCTTTCTCACATCTCTGCTTCTTCCTGGCCAAGTCCTTTGTGAAGTCAATGGATTTTACATCTGGGAATATGCTGAGAAACTACTCGCTATGATTTCAGAAAGTACTTTCTGTACTTTCAGAACAGAGTGGTAGAAATGCAATAAATGAATCCGATTGCATATTGGCAATGATTATCAGAAGGCTTGAGTAATTTGCTTACAATCATAGAATAGTTGTGCCCAAATGGTTCTTGGGAGCTTGCATATCTGTAATGATCATGTCCTCTGAATTGGGTAGAGACAACTAGTATTAATCATTTTATAATATGAAGGAGCTTCAAAAATGTCATGGAAAAAAGAAAAAGATAATGAAAGTCCCACCTGAACTCCTATGTAGGGGAAGGGAATACTTTAAATTTTATGGGAAAATTTCACTTTTTAACAAACTTTTTTGAAGATCCCTCATCTGCTTTACAAGTGGATTTCAGGGATGTTTGTGTCTATCACTATAAAAGGTGAGACTTCTGATTGTTGAGTACCACATAAATAGAAGAAAGGAAGAAAACAAGAGTGAACGAGTCTGACGCTTCTTTATCATCTTTGGTGGGAGAGTAGGACTTGGGTCTGTTTAAGAAAAAGGGGAACAGAAGTAACAGACAGGATAGTTACATTAGTTCTGGCTCTCAGTTGATAGAATACATAGTTAGTTCTATACATAACCAAGCTTCCTAAGTAGATCTTGTGGAGCAATGGCTAGGGTAGACTGTATTCCTTGTTCAACCCATAGAATGTCTTTTCCCCAGAACTATTTTAATTGGACATGTCTGTATCACTTACCAATATATTTGGTCATAGGAATGGAGCAGAAAAAGGAATATTTGAATTTTTATTTGATGTTTGAAATGTAAAATTAACCCAACTAGATTAAAAATACCCTCCCCCAATTATGTCAGGGTATAAGGAACTATTGATAGTTGATGGTACTAACAGTGCCATATTTTGCCATGTTACCCCCAAATATAGCTATCAGAACCACAAAGTTGTTCATTAAAGTGAGAAATTAAGAGTTGAGTATGCACTGTAAAAATATAGACTTGTTTTCTATTTCCCAGGGCTACCTACTTAATTCAATAAGAATTGTATTCTGTATGTATTAATTAGGGAATTCCATTGCCATTGATGTTTTTAGGTGCAGTGAGTTGGTTCCAACTCATATCCATCTGTGTGCAGCAGAAAAAAGCACTGTCCAGTCCTGCACCATCCTCACAATCGTCACGTCTGAGCCCACTGTGCCAATCGATCATGTGAAGTGTCTTCCTCTTTTTCTTTGTTCCTCTACTTTGCTAAGGACACTGTCCTTCTCCAGGGAGTATTTTCTCCTGATACATGTCCAGAGTACATGAGATGAAGTCTCACCATCCTTGCTTCTAAGGAAGATTCTAGCTGTACTTCTAACAAGACAGATGTTTGTCCTTTTGGCAGTTCATGATCTTTTTAATATTCTTTGTCAGCTCTATAATTTAAATGCACTGATCCTCTTTCAATCTTCCTATTCACTGTCCAACTTTCACATGTATATGAGGAGATGGAAAACACCCTGGCTTGGGTCAGATGCACCTTAATCCTCAAGGTAACCACCTTGATTTTCAACACTCTAGAGAGGTTTTACGTAGCATTTACCTAATGCAATGTGTCATTTGATCTATTGTCTGCTGCCCACATGAACACTGATTATGGATCCAAACAAGAAAAATCCTTGACAGCTTCAAACTTTAATCCATTTATCATGATGTTACCCATTGGTCAAGTTGTGTGAACTTTTGTTTTCTTTATATGGAGTTGTAGTCCATACTGAAGGCTGCACTCTTTGATCTTCATCAGCAAAGGCTTCAATCAATCTTCCTTTTCAACATGCAATGTTGTATCATTCGTGTATTGCAGGTTGTTCATAAGGCTCCTTCCATACCTGATGCTGCATTCCTTTTTATATAGTGCAATTGATTGTTATGAATACCCTTTCCCCGCCTTGTACCATTGTGACATCATAGCAACTTCCTCTTTGAAGTATTGCTTAATGTTTTCATGTTGGTAAAAACAAAATCATCCCCAAGATATCAATGTACCTAGAAAACAAAAATATTGCTGAACTTCATATACATATATTTTAAAACTATTCTTTTGTCATAAAAAATCATTCACATTTATCCTATGAGTTGAATAGTTTTCTATTACTAATATCTTACAAATGTGCTTTGTTAACATAGAAGACTTTTGGTCTCCAGGAATGGATCCTGAGAACCTTTCTAAACAAAGGGAAATTAACATGTAAAATGGAGAAGTACCAAATTCTTTAGTTCACATATAAAGCACAATATTGAAAATTGTTAGAAATAAATCAAGATACAAGATATTCATTTACCTTTCTACAAAGAATTAAAAAGTAAAGCCATTGTATATTAAACCTACCACTTTGTTTTTAATCTGAATATGAACTCCTTCTAATAAGGCAACAGTTTGGAATTTATTACACAGTATTCTAAGGGTATGGAGCCTAGGTGGTGTAGCAGCTAAGCATTGGACTGCGGTCTACATGGTCATCAGTTCAAAACCACCAGCACCTCCAAGGGTGAAAGACTGTGCTTATCCACTCCCTTAAACAGTGACAGTGTTGGAAACCCAGAGTGGGGGTTACTCTGAGTCAGCATGGGCCCAATGGCACTCTCAAGGGTATATAGCTGGCTCCCACCACCATATATACTAAAGTGGAATGAACAGAAGAAAACTGGTGTTGGGACATCTTTTGAAAATAAAATTTGAAAATGATTTAAGAAGCCACAGGAAAACAGGAACCAAACTTAAATAAAGTGTTCCAGGATGCGAACGCAGCATGAAGCAATGGAGCAGAGAGCCAGTGGAGAGGTCTGAGAGCACAACCCCAATTCCAACTACAGGGGCACCTGCCTCTCCCCCAGGGGCGTTTGCCTTGGAGGTCAGCACCGAAACTGCAGCTTGGGGAGAGAGATACACCTGACCAGAGTACATGAGGATGAATGAAGGGGAAGGAAGCTAGAACGAAGTACATCCTGGCCCACTGAGCCTTCAGGACGATATTCCCACTCAGAACTGCCGATACAAAGAGAGGACCATATGGCCGGGCCCAATAAGAAGTACAGCTACGCTCACTGACCCAAGGCATTTGGGGGTCAACAATGGAGAAACAGGGTCAGGATTGTACCTTCTGACCCAACCACACCAAAAAACTAAGGGTGTGCAACAGAACATGGAGCTCCAGATCAAGCACCAAAGATACACTTTATGACCAGTGTGGCACCCCATCCCACTCCACCAGGAAACACTCCTGGAGGTCAACGAATAGACCTCAAACCATTTGTAGGTTTGTTTGTTTTTTTTGCATCACTGCTCTCCGGTGGTGGGAGTAGGAGGCCTAGCCCCACTGCTGGAATTGAACCTCCGTGCCAGTGGGCCACAGTCCCGCTCACAACCACTATGCCACCGACGCTCAGCCCCATTTGTAGGTTTTTATATTGTAATTATTCTTGTCTTTTTGCATGTACATCTACATGTTGGATATTGGGTTTTTTTGTTGATGTTTTCATTGTTTTCTTTTCTTTGGTTGCTTCATTATGGGATGCCCTTTTTTTGAGCATGTTATTTTCTCTATAGGTCTATTTGGATGGGGTAGGCTGTATGGGCAGTCTGGAGATGGGGGCGACAGGACTGATGGTACCAGGGTGGATGTGGGGGTGGTGTAGCGGGTGGTTCAGGATCAGTGGCCGGGTGGGTGTGGCAGGTCCGATAGGGATTGATTAAGACTAACGTAACAGAGAGAAAATATTGAAATCCAAATGGAGGTTGAGCATGATGATGGGATGGGGGGAGGTATAGGAAACAGAGAAAAGAACTGGGGAGTAAGGGACATTTATAGAGGTTAAATACAGGCATATACATAGGTACATATATTCATATGATGATGGGGAAATAGATCAATATCCATATACTTACAGGATTAGAATTAGGACAGCAGATGGGCATTGGTTCTCCATCAGGCACTTCCTCAGTGCAAGAATATTTTGTTCTAATAAATTGGCATTCCATGATGTGCAGCTCCCTGACACAATCACAGAAAACAAATGTGTGCATAAGCAAATGTGGTAAAGAAAGCTGATGATGCCCAGCTATCAAACATGTAGCATCTGGCGTCTTAAAGGCTTGAATATAAATAAGCGACCATAGCTCAGAAGCAACAAAGCCCACATGGAAGAAGCTCACCAGCTTATGGGACCAAGAGATGCAAAGGGATCAATTATTAGGTTCAAAGAACTAGTAATCATAACATTATATGCTCACTTTCCTGATATGATCGCTGATGACAAATATGTGCATAAGCAAATGTGGTGAAGAAAGCCAATGCCCGGCTATAAAAAGATATACATCTGGGGTCTTAAAGACTTGAAGGTAAATAAGTGGTAATCTAGATAAGAAGCAAGTCCACATGGAAGAAGCACAACAGCCTGTGTGACCAAGAGATGTCAAAGGGATCCAGTATCAAGCATCAAAGACCTAAAAATATATCATTATAAGTGAGGGAGAGTTCAGATTGGGGACCCAAAGCCCATCAATAAGTGAAGCAACATCCTCTTATAGAGGGGTTGCAGCAAGGAGATGAGCCAGTCTAGGTACAGGGTAGTAGCAATGAAATGTGCAACTTTCTTCTGGTTCTCAAATGCTTCCTCCTACTGACTATCATTATCCCAATTCTGCCAGACAGATTTGGCTAGACCAAGGGATGTGCATTGGAGTCAGAAATGTGGGAATTTAGGATAGATAATCCCTTGAAACTAGTGGGGAGTGGTGACACAGGGATAGTGGAGGGACGGTGGAGTAGAAAGGGGGAGCTAATTTCTGGGATCTACATGTGGCCTCCTCTCTGTGGTGTGGACAATGGGAGGTGGGTTGTGAGTGAAGTGACACATTGGACAGTGTACGATGTGAAGAGGTAATAACAATATGTAAATTATTGGGAGTTCATGAGGGAGGAGAAAGGGGAAGGGGAACTATGGAGAGTTGGAATTTAAAAAATGAAGTAGAGGAAAGAGGGAAAGAGGAGCTTATGCTAGGGGGTGTTCAAGTAGAAAATGTCTGTAGGTGAATGTGACAACATGTGTACAAGTATGCTTAATACAAACCATATATTGAATGCTATAAGAGCTGTAAGAGCACTCAATAGAATCTGTATTAGAAAAAGAAGCCCTTTAATGAGTTTCATGCGCAAATATGCCTTATAGTCTCAAATTTTCATCTTCTAATTTTGCTTTTGTCTGGTGAAAAAAAAGGCTGGTGGTTCAAATCCACCCAGAGACATCATGAAAGAAAAGTTCTGGCAATTTGCTTCCATAAAATGTTACATCTGGTTGAGCCCCGGTGGCGTAGTGGTTTTGTGCAGGACTGCGGCCCACTGGGATGGAGGTTCAATTCCAGCAGCGGCTCCACAGGAGCAACGACTGGGCCTCCTACTCCCACCACCAGAGGGCAGTGATGCCCAAAAAACAAAAAACAACAAAAAGTTACATCCAAGAAAACCTTATGGGACAATTTTACTCTATACCACATGGAGTTACCAGGAGTCACAATCAACTCTATAGCATAAACCACCACCACTATTTATTATTCATCCCAACAGTAAGTTTTCTAAAACGAAATGCCTATAAGGACATTTGAAAGTTTCTCCTCAATGTTCTAAAAACTGAAAATGATTTTTTATAAAATTTACAAATGTAGGAAAACATCAGAAACAAGCTGGGAATGGAAGATGTAATCAGGCATGAGTTGACATAGACTTGATGGTAGTGAGTGAGAACTACCTATAAAAGGTTTTAGAGCATCAGTTAATCTGAAGGTCAGAGGTTCAGATCCATTCAAAATTATTTTAGAAGTAAGACTTGGTAATCTAGTTTGAAAGATTAGCTATTGAAACCGTTTAGAAACCTCCAGAACAGTTGGAATTAACTGGACAGCAAGTGTTTCCTATATTGCCAAGAAATATTAAATTGCCCAATTTTTGAAACCTTGACATTCACTAATAACTTGATATTAATTTTTATAAGATCGATGATATGTAAAAGACAGATCAAAGAGAGCTCTACAGTGTACAGAACTGTACAAATTTATAGTGTGAGAAAGATAAGACATTCTACTCAATAAATAAATATGTAGGGGGAGTTTACTCTGTCCTATTGATCACCTTTGGGTCAGAACAAACAGGCAGTGAATTTGGAGTTTTTTTGGATAGTTATTCTAATTCACGATTATAAAATAAAGCCAGATAATTCTGTTTTTATTTATCAAACTTGCTTTCATGTTGAAATGAAAAATTATGCCATAAATCTATATGTGAATTGGAATCAAATAGATTTTGTTTGGTATTATATTTGTGTCTCTATGAATTTATTACTACTCCAGCTACAGATTGCTTTCTCATTGCTTGTTTTTCCTTTCATTTCTATGTATAGTCGTATTCTATCATGGAGCCCTGGGAGATGTGGTCCGAAAGCATTGGACTGTTAGCTGCAGGGTCAGTTGGGTCAGAGCCATTGTGGTTCTGCTTTGAGGGAGTAAGAAGAGTCTATGCCCTCCCTTAAAGATTGATAGCCTTGAACACCCTACATACTGTCTCCAAGAATAGGACAACGAGTGGGTAGGCAGTGACACGTTTTGTAACATTATAGTAAAGGTCACATGTTTAAATTAAATTTCCAGAAATTTAACTCTTTTCCATCAGGCCTTGACAATGACTGGCACTTGTTTGAATAAGTGAAGTAGATGGAATATGTCAGTATTCATTGACATAAAGATTCCTTCGGGTGTCAAGTACACTTCTACACAAGGGCCTCTGACAGTTCTTTGCTTAAATTCCAGACCTTTCCCTTCGGGTGGGTGTGTTTGCTGTTGAATTCCTAGAAAGGAGATGGGCGGGACAGGTTACAGGGAAAGGAGCCTGTGATCTAGATCCAAAGTGCTTTGGGGATCCTTTCGAGGCCTGCAAGGATATATTTGTCTTGGAGGCGAGCTGACAAGTCCTGGGAGCTAGCAGGAACGCTTCCCTAGGCTCTTGACTTAGAGTTTCTCGAAGCCAAGGTCAGACATCAGACAACCTGCCGCAAGGGCGGCTCCCCGGCTGGCGGGTACCCCATCTGCGCCCTCGCACCAGGTTCCCGTGGGGCGGGACTGAGGCTGGGGGCGGAGCCTCCTGCCGACCCCGCCCCATCCCACCGCCCTACGGGTCACAATGTAGGGTTAGGGCGGCCGGCGGGCGGGGCTCGAAGGTGGGAGGAGCCGCTGGGCGGGGGCGGTGACGGCCGTTGGGGGAGGGGAGGGGAGGAAGAGTTGCGGAGGGAGGAGGACAGCGCCATTTCGGCCGGCCGCTCCCTCTGTCCCTCGCTCCCTTCCCCGCAGTGGCCGCGGATCAGGCAGCGCGCGCGAGCGCGTGACGCGTCCCGGTTTGCTCGCGCCCTCCCGAGCCCCGGCGTCCGCCGCCGGCTCATGGCCTGGGCGGCCGCGGAAGAGCGGCGCTGAGGCGGGCTGAGGGGAGAGGTGGGGCCGCCGCCGTGGCCCTCGCAGTCGGCGCCTCGCCGCCCGCCCGCGCCGCCCGCGCACGCCTGGCGCCCTCTCCTGCGTGCCTGGCTGGCGGGGGCGCTGTCCTCCGCCGCCGTCCGCGCCGCCCCCTGGAGCTCGGCCGAGCGCGGCAGTCAGGGCCGGCGGAGGAGCGCGGACCCGGACGTGGGAGCCCGCGCCGCCGCCGCCGCCGCCGCCGCCCCGGGGGCCATGACCGTGGAGCAGAACGTGCTGCAGCAGCAGAGCGCGGCGCAGAAGGTGAGTGGATCCCGCGAGTCCCTCGCGCCGCCCGCCCGGGCCCCCGCCGCCCCCCGCGCCCCCTTGGCCCGCGGGGTTAGCGCGCCCACTGCGGGCAGGGGTGGGCGCCGCGTACCGAGAGCGGATCGGAGTCCACGCCCGCCGGCCGGTTGTTTTCCTACCCCGAGAGCGACCCTCGCATTCCTACACTCTCCCTCCGGATGGCTTCGTCATTAAACTTTTTCCTTTCCATGGAAAGACCAGCCACTTGGCTTTGCTCTTGAACTCCATTCATTTTGGGAGTGTCGGAACGTTCCAGGCCTGCTCATTTGCAAACGTGTCCTCCCCGGAATCCAGTGGCGGTTCTGGAGGGGCCGGTACGGTACAGGTGTAGACCCTGTCCAAGTGCGGCAGGTTTGCTTGGATCCTGTTCTCCCAGTCTCCCTCTGTCCTAGACTTTATCACGTAAGTAGGGAAACCTCCTGACCATGTTTATCCCAGGCACCTCTTGTCCCCTAAGTTTGACCTTGTTCTTCTTCTCATTATCCTTTACTCCTGCATCCATCACACATTCACAAAGTCACCTAAGGGGAAACACCCACCTCCCACCCCCGCGCCGCTGTATGGGAAGCTTGAACATGAGATGTACCTTTTGTAGATTTTGTTTTCCGAATTTTAATGCACCATCATGGTTTGCACCACTATCGCGAAGCCTAGGACTTATTATTTTGGTGAAAAAGCATTTTGGGCGAAAGGTTCGCATCGCCTTGCCCCGTTTGCCATTTGGGGGTCTTGGTGAACCATCCGCATAGCTGTGTAGCTGTGTTGGGTTTGCCTGGGCCAGTAACGAGGGCCCCACCCTATTGTAGTTTCACAGGAATAGTTAGCTCCCACCTGCGCTTTTTAAACATTAGAATAAGGCCTATTTTTCTAACATGACATCTGTAAATTCACCGCCTGTTAAGATTTTGTTACAACCTTTAGAGTTTTAGGATATTATGTGAGGTGATTGAAGATGCTAAGGAATTTTGGAAAGCAAGGAGAGTGTATTGTTATTTTAGGTACTTCGGCTAAGTTCTTTTTGGAACCAGCTCTCACTGCCAAATTGACATGATTACTGCAGACTGTAATTTACCCTATTTACAGTGAACTAATTCAAGATTTTAATCATAGGCATTTAAAACAAGGCATTTTCTCCTAAACATTCCATCCTCTCTCTTGAAATCCGTGACCTCTGGTTTTCTGATGGCACATATGTGATAAAAGTGAAAACTTAGAAGTTTGTGAGTCCATAGGAATAGTAAACCATTTCTAATGGTTCTTTTGTCATTTTGTGTAGAGTTGTCTTATTCAATCCTCTTTATTTCAAAGTAGAAAGAGTAGTTTATGTTTTACATCTCTTAAGTTGAAGCAATGACAGGGAGTTTGTGTCTTCATGTGACTTAGCCAAAAGCACTTTAGCTTAGCATCAGAAGTGAATGTCTCCGTGGTTTGGAAATTTATGTATAAAACTGTAGAATCAAGAATGAAACTACTGAAAGTGAAAAGGCAGGCAAGTTCAATTTCTTAGTTTAGTGAATTTTCCTTCTTACACAAAGAGTATAAATGTTAATCAAAAGAATTGCTTGACTTTAAGTTATTTTATTGATACACAGGAAAATTTTGAGAAGTCATATCTTTTTTATTGTTTACTTTTCATATTTTTGTCATTTACTTTTCATAATTTTGTAATACTGTGTTGTTAGCTTACAGTCCCTCCCACAGTCTAACTGCCAACGAGGTAATTTTGATCCATCCTGGGCCTCCAGGATAGAGTAGAATTGCCCCTTTGGGTTTCAGAGACTTTAAATCTTTAAGGGAGCAGAGTTCGCAAGGCTCAGCTGTGGTTAGCAGCTAGATGCAAAGCCACTGCAACCAAAGATTCTTGTTACCCTAGGAGCGCACCTATTTTAAAGCTCTTCATATAATTATAAGCATTTTAAACAATGTACCTCACGTAATTTGACAGATTGAGATCTACCAAACTAGTAACTAGGAAGTGAGCTTTATATTTTGCATAAAAGAACCAGAAGTGAAAGTCTGTTTCTCTTAGAAACTATAGAGTACCAGTAAAATGAAAGGTATCCAATACATTTTACATTGCCAAAAATTTACCTGTTTTCCACCCTTACAAGAAAACAACAACAGCAAAACTGCAATAAGTGCATGTGGAGTATCATTTTAAAATAACCGTATTGTGGTTGAAATGGTTTCCTATGCTTTCAGGATTTTCTTCACTTCCAGACAAATTGTAAAGGAATGACTTTTTTTCACCTTACCCCTCAAAACAACACTTCAAAAAACCTTCATAGTGCTCTTTGATCTCTGACAAAGTAGCTTGTCACAAAATTATATAAGAAGACAAGTAACTGGTTCCACCCCTCCCCCAACCCCAAATGTGTTGATTGTTGAAGTTTGGCCAAGGCAGGAAGTTAAACGATGAGATAGAATTTCAGACTTACTGCTTCATAGGTTTAGATGATGCATGCACGTGAGAGGAATTGTTAATTACAATGAAGTCTTATGGTAATTTTGGCCTTGAGCTTGCATCTTCCGGGGTTTGTACATTTATTTACCTGAGTGTAGGATCTTTTGGCAGATCTAGGAAATTTGATATGTAGATTCCAGTATCAAGTGATTATTAGGGGAGCTTTAGAAGCCTCTCCTCTTAGGGACCAAGTTAATATATAGAGTACTTCACACTAAGGAGTCCTGGTGGCACAGCAGGTTAAACACTGACCACAGAAGGTCAGGGGTGCTGTCCCAGCAGACTGCTAGGTGAAAGAGGAGGCAGTCTGAACCTCTAAATTTACTCAGTGAAACTGGTCACGGAGCAGTTCTGTTCAGCCCTATAGTTTAAGGGTGAGTTGAAGTTGAGAATTTGACAGTGGGCTTGCTTTGTTTTTGGGTCACTACCAGCAGGAAATGATTTACTCTATGTACTCGTGTATAAGCTGAGTTTTTCACCACATTTTTAATGCAATTTTAATGGTAAAATTAGGCGCCTGGGCTGCTATTCAGGTCACGTTGAATGTATTTGAACTGAATAAGATACAAAGTTCAAGAGAGCGAGACCTTTGCCCGTTAAGTTTAACTCTGGGATTTAAAAGCCCCCCCCTTTGAGTGTTGTCCTTCCTCCCCCTCCCCCAATTGCTATCCAGGTGATTCAAAGGCAGGGAGACACCCTGTGATGTGTATCCCAGTAGAATTGTGCTTCTTGGAGTTCTCAGAGGCTGAGGTGTCAGAAGTAGATCACTAGACCGGCCTTCCAAGGAATCTCACTGTGAAGTTTAATCCCACTTTCCACTTGCGGTTTTTTCATTTGGTGGCCGGGCAGGTTAGTTGTTTGCATCATTTTGAATGTTAAATAAATAAATAAACATTGCAGGGCTCAGTAAATATTAGCTGAATGAAAGATTGAAATAAAATGTCTTCTAAAAGAATAGCGAATATCTTGTTCTATAACTGAACCACATTTTAGAAATATTCAGAAAATATAAGAGAAACTGTCAAAAAGTTAATAGGAAAATAGGAACATTTTGGTTAAGATATCTTTCCCTTTACTAAGATTTCATTTTGAGTAAAGCAGGTACTTTATTTCATTACTTTTTTCCTAATTGTGTTGTTTTTGCTACTCATTAGCTAATATACCCCTTCCCTTGTACTTTTAACTTGTTTAGTGTGAAGACAATAGGACATGGGTTACCTCTAAATCACCTGTGACCTTGAGCAAATCATTACATTCCTTTGAATCTACTTTTAAAGCTCAGTAGTTGGCAGTGGTTACACATTGGTCATTGATCTGCAAGATCTGTAGTTCAAAACCACCAGCTGTACCCCTGGAGTAAGATGGGACTTTTTACTCCAGTAAAGAGTTAAACTGTCTCAGCATCTCACAGGGCCAATTCTGTCCTGTCCTATCATGTCACTGTGAGTTGGCGTCAACTCTCTTTGCAGTGAGTTAGAGTTTGTTTCCCTATACATGGGACACACACTTTTGTGTGTGGGCATCACTGCCTCTGGTGATCGTGGGCGCTACCCAGTGCCGCTCCTGAGAGCCGCTGCTGGATTTGAACCGCCAAGCCCGTGGGCCGCAGTCCCGCACTCAACCACTGACGCCACCGAGGCTCAGCCCGGGACACTTCTTTGTATTTGATTGTTTCTAGTGATTCTTTCAAGTGTTTTATTTTGGACAGGCAGGGTTAAAGAAAAAGGACTTTTGATGAATCACTTGTGTTGTAGCCTATATTTAATGATATTATTATTCTGAGATGTTTCCGTGCAGATGGTCAGTTTTGTGATTTACTGCTCAAAACATTGCTGGTTTATGAAAATTCTTACAGTTGAAGGCAGTAATAAGGAAAACTGAAAGACAAAAAAGTGTTCATCAGAACCAGTTTTGGATGGAACCCCCTTCCTAAATTAGCGACTCTCAGTGAAGAATGGAGGTAAGGGAATCTGGTGAACCTACAGTACAATTTCCATGAATAACAAAGATGGTGTTTGAGCAGCCCTTGTGACTGATAGGGTTGCAAATACATTGGGTTGCTAACTGCCAAGGGAGCATTTTGAACCCTCCAACTGCTCTGTAGGAGAAAGAGGAAGCAGTGGACTCATGAAAAGATTTACAGCCCCTGAACCGCTAAGGGACAGACAGACAATTCTACTCTTTCCTCTCATGTTGTTCTGAATCAGAATGGATTCAAAGGCAGTAGGTGGGGTGATGGTTGGGTGGGAAGTAATCACAAATGAAATGATTCTGGCTAAATGTCTTACAGAAATATAATCTCTTAAAAGTTAGCATCTGAAGTTGAAAAAAAATACAACCTTCTAAGAACAGCTAGCGTTACATAAGTAACATTAAATGTGATATAAAAGGGTAGTGTCTCCTAATAAAAAACTGACTATCCTGTCTTTAATATGTCTTGATTTAGACAGAGAGAAAGGATCCCATTGCTTAATCTTCACTCTTCTTAGCCTTTGTTCTCACCTGATTTCTCCTCTCAATGTATTTCGCTATGTCAGTCTGAGTAGACTAGAGAAACAATTCACAGACACTCATAGGTATATAAGAAAGAACTTTTTATATATAAAGAGTAATTATACATTAAGAAAATACCTCAGCCCAGTCCAGATCAAGTTATTAGCCTAATATTAGCCCATGTATATGATACCAATCTATAAAGTCCTGTTCAGATTCACAAAATGCATGCAATCATGGTGAATGCAGGGATATCACAGGCCAGTGGGTTGGAAATCTTGTGGATACAGTGGTGTTGTAAGCATCTCAGTGCTGGCAGGGGTCTACAAGAGATTTCTCTGCCTCCAGAGGTCTGGCTCAGTCAGCCTCTCTTCATGTGTCTTCTCCAAAGGGTTGTCTTACAAGGAGGGAGCCGAGAGTGAGAGAGAGAGAGAGAGAGAGGGGGGGAGAGAGAGAGAGAGAGAGAGAGAGAGAGAGAGAGTGTGTGTGTGTGTGTGTGTGTGTGTGTGAGAGAGAGAGAGAGAGAGAGAGAGAGAGAGAGAGAGAGAATATCTCCCGCCTCCAAAAATGGAATACAGGAATTCCCAGAATCTTCAGGAAAAGACCATGCCCACACAGAGGCCTCATTGACTGTGACCTGATTGACAACTTAGACTCCACTTCTTCATTCTAAATCCTCAAATTGTCACCAGATTTTGTAACTATTACATTCACCTTAGAATCCAGTATCACTAGTACAAGGGGGCTTCAAAAAATTCATGGCAAAAAGAATTAAGAGATAATGGGATTTTTCCCACTAATTTTAGAGACCCCCCTCATACGTGCTGCCATCTCATGGAGGACTGATCTCTGCTTTATTGCAAACTGACAAATCCTGCAGGTTAAGGCTTAGAGAATGTTGACTGACATACATGTAATAATGTCTTCTACATTTGTTAGTTGTAGACATTTTTTTACATAGTTTTTCAAGTTCCACCAACAAAACTCACTGCTATTATGTTGCTGTTGAATCAAAGCAACCCTATCTCCCATAGTTTATCTTAAAAAATTAGTTTTTTCCACCTACTACATTATTACCACTTTTACATTTATACTCAGCCTCCTAATATTGATGTTGTCAGTGATCACCATTTATTGTGTAATATGAGTCTGACACTGGCAAACACTTTATAAATAAATAAAAATTTTGTCATGATTTGAGGAGCCATGGGGTGTAGTGGTTACACATATTTCGTGATTCTCAGAGTCAACAGTTTGAAAGCTCCAGCCACTGCTAAGGAGAAAGACAGGGGTCTCTACCCTCTGTGACAGTTATACTGCTGTCCTACAGGGTCACGATGAGTTGTCATGGATTGGATGGCAATGAGTGTTTTCATTTTCGTTTTTGCTATAATGTTGGCATTATCTTTATGTCAAAGCATGGTTAAAATAATTTACATTTACTTCCTAAAAGGTTTTTCTTAAAAAATACCAATATTAATTTAAACAGTATACAAGATCGGGCAGGGCAAAATAAGTAACTTATTCTTTGAACAAAGTATTTTTTCAGTCTAATCCAAACTAATGTATTTTGGGTTATTCTAAATACCCAAACACATGTATTTTGCACACCCGGCATCTTTTCCTGTGTGGTATGCGCTGTGTTGTAACTTGCTTTTGTTACCACCATATGTCGTAAACCTTTTTTCACCAGGGAGAGAGAGATACAGAGCATCTGTGTTCTTTTTTCTTAGCACATTGTATTCTGTATGAAGGCACCCTCATTTATTTAACTTTATTTGATAAACATATCAGTTGTTGCTTAGAACAAATCAGTAGAAGTACTTAACTTTTTTACTTATTTAAACATTTGATAGAGGATGCAATATTGTCAGCCAGAAATGGTTCTGTTATTGTAATTCCTAGAAGGCCTTACCTGGAATTACAACTCTTCAATATTTACTCATCTGATGTGGATCACATTTCATAGATGTTCCTTTCTGAAATTATTGGGAAAGCTATATCTATATGCTTTATTTGTTTGGGGGTTCTGTAAATTGTATATTTCTCATAAATTGTAAATATCCATCACCACTACCACTAATCCTTAATTCACTATGACTATTTTCCATACCCACTCCCATTATGCTTGGCTTTTCAACTTAGTTTATGGTTCCAATGAACCACAATTTGTGATTTCTTTTTTTTTAAATGAATAATTTTATTGGATACTCATACACCTCCCCTCATGGTCCATACATACATCAATTGTATGCAGGCCTCATTTGCATGCTTGTTGCCATTATCTCTCTCAAAACATCCACCCTCCACATAGGCCCCTAGTTCCAACTCCCCATACTCCCCCTCCCCCATGAACCTTTAATAATTTAGAAATTGTTATTGCTTTTTCATATCATACACTGTCCAATGTATCCCTTCACTCATTTCCCTTTTGGTCATGCCCCAGGAGGTTATATGTAGATCCCTGAAATTGGTTCCCCCTTTCTATTCCACCATCTCTCTACCCTTCCAGTATCACCACTCCCATCACTCATCCTCAGGGAATATCTATCCTACATTCCCCATGTTCCCGACTCCAGTGTACATCCCTTGTTTTAGCCGGACTTGTCTCCTAGAACCGGGAGCATGACAGTGGGTGGGATGAAGCATTTGAGAACTAGAGGAAAGATGCATATTTCGTTGTTACTGCACTGTGCTTTAACTGGCACATCTCCTCCCTGCAACCCCTCTGTAAGAGGATATTGCTTCACTTATTGATGAGTTTTGGGTCACCAGTCTATACTTCCCCCTATTTATGATGATATAATTTTAGTTCTTTGATGGCTGACACCAGATCCCTTTAACACTTCGTGGTCACACAGGCTGGTGTGCTTCTTCCATGTGGGCTTTGTTGCTTCTGAGCTGGATGGCAGCTTGTTTACTCAAGCTGGTAAGACCCCAGATGCTATATCTTTTGAGACACGGACACCATCAGCCTTCTTCACTACCTTTGCTTATGCACACATTTGTCATCAGTGATTGTGTTGGGAAGGTGAGCATCATGGAATGTCAATTTAATAAAACAAATTGTTCTTGCACTGAAGAAGTACTTGAAAGGAGGTCCAATGCCCATCTGCTGTTCTACTACTAAGCCTATAATTATATGTTTGTTGATCTTTTCCCCCCATCGTCACATATAAGTATATGTACATGCCTGTATTTAAACCTCTATAAATGTCCTTTACCCCCCACCCCCACCCCCCGCAGTTCTTTCCTCTATTTCCTTTTACTTTCCTCTTGTCCGACTGTCATGCTCAGTCTCTATTTGGGTTTCAGTATTTTCTCTCTGTTACATTACTCTTGATCAATCCCTATTGGACTTCTCTCATTTTGGATCAATTGTCTCTAATTTTGGATCAATTGATATACCCTTATCCCTGGGCTGGTCAACACCATCTCCTTTTTCCCTCCTCCCCTTCTCCCATGACCCCCACCCCGGAACCATCAGTCCTGTTGTTTCGCCTCCAGACTGTTCATCCAGCTCTTTACTGCAGCTTTTGTGTTATTCCAACTCATTGATGGCCTTCCTGTTTTTGCTGCCTCTCTACTTTACCAAGCAAGCATGACGCCCTTCTCTACAGACTTGTCCCTCTTCATCACATGTCCAAAGTACTTGAGATGACATATCAGCACCCCTGTTTCTGAAGAGCATTCTGGTTGCACTTCTTTCAAGACCTATATGTTTGTTCTTTTTGCAGCCCTTGGTATTTTCAGTATTCTTTAATATCAGGATTTGTATGATCAATCATTCTCATTTCTTTCTGATTTATCGCCCACTTCCAGATGCATATGAATTGATTGAATAAACCTTGGCTTGAGTCAAGCACAGTAGTCTCTAAAATTATGCCTTTGCTATTTAGCATTTTAAGAGTTTTTTTGCTGCAGGTTTACTCAGTACAATATGGTTTTTGATTTTGTAACTGCTGCCTCCTTAATGTTGATTGTTGATGCAAGCGCGACAAAATCCTTGACATCTTTACTCTGTATAAGTAATGTCTACTGAGGGGTCCTGATTGTGCAGCATTTAAATGCTCAGTGCTAAAGAAGTGATGGCAGTTTGGACTCAATGGGAGAAAGACTATGATCTTTTCCCATAAAGATTATAGCTTAGAAAATCTATTAGAACAGTTACACTCTGTACCATAGAGTAGTCAAGAGTTGAAATCAAGTTGACACACAACAAAAACAGCAGCTTCTTTGTAAGTTAGTTGTTTCTAAGGTGTGTTTGTGATACTGGATTAGGTGTTCATAAAATGATTGGAAAGCTTATGTTTTCTATGCTTTGCTATTATGAACATGGGATTAAATCGATTAATTAAAAATTGCTAGCCATTGTTCAAACTAAGTACTTGTTACTTTTGAAGGTTTTGTGAATATGACTATATTATATCAGGTCTGAGCACTGGACTTTGGGCAAGTTTTATATAAGCTTTTCAGATTTTCCCATACTGCCTTTCTAGACACACAATTTTTTTGGGGGGTGGGCATCATTGCTTCTGGTGGTCTTGGGCACTACCCAGTATTGCTCCTGAGAGCCGCCACTGAATTTGAACCGCCAAGCCCGTGGGCCGCAGTCCTGCACTCAACCACTCATGCCACTGGGGTCTCAGCCCCCATATTGCCTTTCTACGTAAGATTTTCATGATAGCATAATAATGTGTAGTCTATAAACAGAGAATTTTTAAAATAAACACTTAATGTTTATTTGAGTATTTTTTCTTGATCTCTCAGAATTTGAGATAGTTGATATTTTTGCACATTTGTCTGATTTTTAGTAGGATTTATACATATATGGTGATAGCTGATACATCATGCTTTTGCCACCTATGATTTTTCATTTTTGAGTCTTACTATTTTGATATTTTGACTACATTTTCTTTGTGTCATATCATAGCCTTGGTTTTAAAAAAATAATTATCAAATAATTTGGGATTTCTCTTTCTCATTTGTTCTTTTAATTTTAAGCATAACCTTTTTGCCCTCCTCCGACTCCCAATGATATAATACTTTTAGCACATTTCTACTTTCTACATCCAACTTTGTTGGAATAAGAATGAAATTTTAATTTGAGATGCTTAAATTTTATGCTTCTCAAAATATAGCTCATGTTTACCTTTTCATTTAAAAAAAATTTTTTTTGGAGGGGCATCACTGCCCTCTGGTGGTCGTGGGAGCTACCCAGTGCTGCTCTTGAGAGCCGCCTCTGGATTTGAACTGCCAAGCCTGCGGGCTGCATTCCCACACGCAACCCCTTATGCCATGGGGCTCAGCCCCCCTTTTCATTTCTTTTATCTACTGATTGATATCTTTGTATTTTGTGGTTCTTGTTGCTACTTGTAGTGACCTTTGTGTATAACAGAGTGTACTTGTTCCTCTGCTGGAGCCCATTGCTGCCGCCACCCAGTCCTTTCATCTTTTTGAGGCTCTTCCTCTTTTTCATTGTCCCTCTACTTTAGGAAACATGATGTCTTTCTCCTGGACTGGTCTCAACTGACAATGCAGCCAGAGTTGCTACATATTTTAGTATTATTTAAAAATCTTGGAACTCAACTTGCTTATTTACTTTTAAGTTGAGATAAAACAGAGAGATATGATTTTCTACCAGAGTGGAACATTACCATTTCAGAAACCCACATGTTCTATAAAGGTTGCTCTGAGTCAGAATTGACTTGATGGTAATACTGTCTAGGATTTTTGATCCAAAAAAACTTCATTGTTTTTCTCAAGAGATGACATATATTCAAAATTATTGTCATTACTTTATTCTTTATCTTCAGTAATTAGAATTATTTGAATTATCAGTGCTATTCATCTCTCTACCATCTTTCAAATTTTACAATTTTACCTCTTTCTTTTTTGCTGTATATATAGTCTACTCAGTCTTCCTGGTCATTTAAAAATATTCAATCTGTATTTTTATTGGTAGTTATGTACTTATGTTATTAATAATATATAACCATCTGATCTCCTCAGCTTAACCTTTTCACTTGTGATTGTTATCATCTCTATTTATTGTATTGATTTTTAAAGTTACATCAATATGAATTCCTAAAGTAATATAACTTATTTTGTTATTTTAAAACAAAAAAGTACATATTTTAAAATCTAAAAGATGTTTATTTTATTTTCTACTAAGATTTTTACAATTATGTTTGTAATTTTTAAATCTTCTGACTTTTTTTTTTTAGCTTTTTATAAATTGGGTGAAGTTTTATATCAGTCTTTCTCAACCTTCCTAATATTTAGTTCCTCATGTTGTGTTGTTCCACCCAACCATAAAATTATTTTTTGTTTTGTTTTGTTTTTGTTTTTTTTGGGGGGCATCACTGCCTCTGGTGGTCGTGGGCGCTACCCAGTGCTGCTCCTGAGAGCCGCCACTGGATTGGAACCGCCAAGCCCGGGCCGCTGTCCCGCACTCAACCACCTACATCACCGGGGTTCAACCCCATAAAATTATTTTTGTTGCTATTTCATAGCTGTAATTTTGCTACTGTTATGATTTGGGTGATCCCTATGAAAGGGTCATTTAATCCCCAAAGGGTTGGTGACCCACAGACTGAGAACTGCTGGTTTATAGAGTAGATCAGTTTTCAACTCAGAAATTCTTACCCATTTTATTTCATGTCCGAATTTGATTTTTGTACATGATATGAGAAAGGGATGTGCATTAAATTTGTGAGTATGTATATGCATCTATATTTAACGTTCTATTATTGAGAAGTTCACTCTGTTCCCACTGAACTGATATACTATTTCATCATATGCAAAAGTTTCACTTAAAATGCCTTTTGTTTTCTAAACCCTGCTTCTCTGATCTGTTCCATTATTCATTTTGCCTACTTCTGTACCATCCATCCTGTCTTAATTGCTCTAGTTTCATAATAATGTATGACATCTTAAAAAGTAAGTTCTTTCTGTTCTTTTTCAAAAGTGTCATGGTACATTATTTACTTTAGATATTTTACAATAGTTTTAGCAATTACTCTACAAAATCCTTTTTGAAAGTTTTATTTATTTGACACTACAGGTCAACTTTGAATTTATTAGTATTTTTATAAGGAGCTCTAGTGTCCCAGTGGTTAAATCTTCAGCTGTTAATAGAGATATTGGTGGTTTGAACCACCAGCTCCATTGGAAAATGATCTGGTGATCTGCTTCCATCAAGATTACAGCCAAGAAAGCCCTCTGGGGCAGGTGTACTCTTATCACTTTGCTCAATAGCAGTTGAGACTCAGTGGCACTCAACAATAAAAGTGATATTTTGTTGAGTCTTTCCATCCACGAGAATAATATATCTCCTTTCATTGAGGGCACTTTAAATTTTTCACACTGTTTTGCACGTGTTGGTCTGCTAATTACAAGGTTGATGGTTCAAGCGCACCATCCATTCCATGAGAGAGAGATGATGCCGCCTGCTCCTAGACATCAGGTAGTCTCCGAAACCTGAAAGGAACAGCTCTATTCTGTCCTGAAGGGCCATTATGGGTAGGAATGACTAAGATGGCAATGAGAATACTGTTTGTAATTTTATCTGTAGAATTCTTACATAACTTGTAACAAAGAGTTGGTAATTTCTGATAAGTGTTGAACATGCTTTTTTTTTTTTACAAACTCTTTAAAAACAAAACAACCCCCCTCCAAAAAAAACCCTCACTCTAGTGAGGTTTGTTTCTAGGTTTGTTGTATAAATACAACTGATTTTTTTATGTCATTTTTATGTTCAAATACTTTTCAAATTTATTATTCTATTTTTCCAGATTTTTCTGTGTAGAAGATATAATATGCAATGTAATAACACCTATATTTATTTCCAGTTTCAATGCTATTAGTTTCATGTTTTCTTATACTAGTTTAGACAGCTAATAAGTGCTGATTAAAAGGGATGAACCAAATTCCCTGTTAGTGAGTTGATTGACTCAGAGTGACCTTGTGTGGGGTTTCTGAGGCAATTTTACGGGAGCAGGATTGTTTTCTTGTCTTTCTCCTGAGATTAGCAGTCCATCATTTATTTCTCTGACAGCACCTCCAGGGTGCCTAGAAGTGATGATAGTGGGTCTTTTTATTGTTTTTAAATTACTGGTTTTAAAGAATATACTGCCACTTTTATGAAATGTCTTTCATGTGAAAGGTATACACATTTTAAGCAACTAGAGTATTATTGTCTTCTGCTTTCTGCATGTATGTTCTCCTTTGGCTTTTGTTGACTTTTATGAAAATTTTCACTCTTTGGGTTTCTGGGGTGCCAGATAGCTGGCTTGACTAACTCTGGATTAGTCATTTTGGGTCTTGGGAAGTCAGGTAAGGAACCTATCACTTTCCAGGGGTTACCTTGCAACCATTCATTCGTGTCCTGATGTACCTAGACTTGTAATTTTATTAGTTGCCATTAAGAGTTGATTAGAGTTCATGAAGAACATGTTCTTATTGTTGTTAATTGCTTTTTGAGTGTGTTGTTAGTTGACAGCTTATAACAGATTATAATGGCGCTCAGTTCAGTGGCATTTTGATGATCTTTGATATGTGTGTTTATTATTCATAAGATTTTCATTAGCTAATTTTCAGAAGCCAATTGCTAGACATTTGTTTCTCCTTGCATTATTGCACCATGTAAACCCCTGCAGTACAGGCAAATGACAGCAAGAGAGACTTTTACTGTAGTGTCTTAGAACCGTCATAAATACTGATCTGTACCTGCCTTTTCTGTGAATGTAGTGGATGAATATAGTGACATAGCTCATAATCATCACGATTGATATTATATTTGAAAGATCAAAAGGTTTGTGAGATTGTGAGAGTCAGTTTAGAGATCGCACTGCAATGTGGAAAGTAGTTGATATGAAATTTGCATATATAAAAGGATACCTTGTATTTAATTTATTTTGGAAAACATTTTCAATTTCCCAGAGTATTTTCTTTGTTGAGACATCTTACAGTTTTTCAAAATTCTTCCCCCCACCCCCATCCTTAGTTAACTTTAAACACAGCCATCTGCTTTCTTTTTGTTCTTAGATTCTTTGAGTTCCTAAACAGTTTTCTTTGTGTCTTCCTGTCTCTTTAGCCCTGCAGTATAGGTCTATATCAGACTTTCTTAACAGTCTGATTTGTGTGCTGCTATATGATCTGTGGTGCTTGCTAAAAATGCTAAGTTATGTGCTTCGTTCCAGTCCCACTGTCCCTGGACAGAAAGTTAGGCAGTGCCATTAATAGTCAACACCATTGATTGAAATGAATTAGTATTCTTAAACCTGTGGGAGTTGAGTACAGTGGTTCTCCAGGACTTGAGAGATCACAGTGCATCCAGTTAGGAACAAACTAACCAGTTGGGAACAAACAAACTAGTCTGCTTTCTTTGAGACTACACAGGGTTTCTCATGCTTCCCCATGAACTCATATACCAGCTGCTCTTGAGTCCTAGTACTAACAATTTTGCATTTAGTTGCTAACTGACACGTTTAAATTCATCCATTGGCTCTGTGGAATCAGATCTGGTTAAAACAATCTTGTGGGGTAGTTCTGCTATGTCACACAAGTCTGCTGTGAGTTGGGATCAACTCAATGCCACTCAGACAGAGCAACTGCACCTTTTAGTTCCCTGGATGTGAAGTAGTATACATTATTGCCCCAGAAATTTCCCTTGTGCTTCAGCAAAACTTTCCTTGTTTTTTTCACTTCAAAAGTCTTCATCTTGGGTTTGGTCAAGTTCATGTTTACTATGCTACGTTTATGCACCAGTAACATGGTGGTTACAAGTCGCATTGCTCACAACCACAAGGTCAGCATTCCAGACCACCAGATAACCCTGAAACTCAGAGGGGCAGTTCTACCTGCTCTGCAGGGCTGCTGTAAGTCAGAATCAACTGGACTTTGGTTTTTGGCGTGCCATATTTATTATATTATGCATGGTATAATTTACATAAAATCAAATATGTTCATGGAAGATTCTATAAAGTCTGGGGTATAGATTTATTTTGTCACTCCAAAAAATTTCCTTGTATCTTATCCTGAATAATACTTTTCACTCCCTCATTCTAGGTAGCCACTAATCCAACTTCTCTCTCTGCGTATCAGTCTGATTATTTTAGATCAATCAGAATTTCTTTGTAAATACTTTTTCTCAGTAAAATATTTTTGAGACTTCCTCACATTATTCCATGTGTCAGAAGTTTCATTTTATTACTGAGTAATAATTCGTTGTATGGATATTCCATATTTGTGTCCTAGGTTTGCCTAGTATAAATAATGTTATAAGTTTATATGTTAGCAGGTTTTCAAGTAGACATATATTTGCTTTTCTTGTGCATAAATATGTAGGGAAAGAATTGTTAGAAGATATGGCTAAGCCACCATCCAAAGTGGTTGTTTTATTATGAATTTTTATCAGCAATGCATGGGAGTTCTAGTTGATTGACATTCTTGTCTACACTTGGCATTTTTAAGTTTTAACTCTTGATAGTGTGTGCGCAGAGGTACCATCAGTGCTTTTAGTTTGTATTCTTAAATAACTAATGTTATTGAGCATCTTTACCGTGTTTATTGGTCATTCTTGGATGATTCTTTTAATACTACATTTCATAAATTATTCAGTTTCACATTTTCACAGGACCAAGAATACTACAGTTGCCCATTTTCCCAAGTTTCAAAATGCAAAGAGTTTCAGATATAATTATAGGTAAATAAGGCACTTAAAGTCCAATCACTATTCTAACAAAATTGACTTGTACAGTTTATTTTTCTTAACCTCCTGATAAAAAGTCTCATTGATGAAGAATGAAAACCCTTTTCATCTATATGCGTGAAAGGAAAAATAAGAGGTCTCTTTAACAACCAGTTGCCTGCCCACAGAGGAATTCCTTATGATGCATATTTTGTTACTCTTTGAGTGCAAAAATGCTTACATATTTTGTGTAGTTTAGAAGTTTGGAAACAATGAGCACCAGCAACTGGTATGGAATTGGCTGTGGAAAAATAAACAGTTTAGGCAGAGACTTTTCTTACAGATATTGGTCCATTTGCAAGAGGGAAGAAGATCATCTTGATTTAAATTGGAAAAGACAACACTGTGTTTGTTGTTGCTATTCAGCTTGGCACTGGATGTGGGTGAGGGGCGCTAGAGACTAGATCATCAGTCAGATTTGGCTGTAGAGCTAAGATCACTGTGCCCTCTGAGGTTGAATATGTGAGCGAGGAGCCAGGTATGATGCGTCATAATTCATCAGGACCTTTGACACAGTGACCTATGTGAGAATCAACTATAATGTCACATATGTACTAGTTTTTTTTTTTTTTTTTGCATCACTCCCCTCTGGTGGTCGTGGGAGGTACCCAGTCTTGCTCCTGGAGAGCTGCTGCTGGATTTGAACCGCCAAACCCCTGGGCTGCAGTCCCGCACTCAACCACGACACCACTGGGGCTCAGTCCCTGTTTATGTGTTTTAATTCATGTCAGGGTGCATGAAAAATCAAACGTTGTAGCTTCTTGAAACACGCTTGGAGCTCGAGATCTGAAGATGTGTTGTTTCCTCTGGAAATGCAGAATTGTAGCTGTGTGTCTCAGCATGAGTGCCTCTGCGGTCCTCCCAGGGAACATTGGTGGACAGCTCTGGGTAAGACAGACCTGAGGATTGAAAGGAAATGAGAGGCAGTCTACTGAACAAACTTTAAAATTCCGAGTCTTTGAAGGGAAGAAGCAGCTCGGCACAGGCTGCTTAGGAACAGTGGGAACCCTCTGTACCTATTCTGGTACCTTCCTATATAATTCCCAGAACTGACTCCTGGGCTTCATTGCCAGTGGGGTAGGGATGATGTCAAGGCACTGTTTATATCCTTTCTAGTTGGCATCAGAGGAAAAGCAGAAGTGCATTGGAGCATGTAGTTTTTACTCTTAAAGTTTGAGAGTCAAAGAATAGTAACTTTATGTGGATATCTTGTCCCAACACTGTCATTTGAAAACTGTTTTCATCATTAAATTACTTGAGGTGCTTGTATGAGATCAACTGACCAAATGTAGGGGCTTCAAAAAGTTCATGAAAATATAGACTTAAAAGATAGTTTTTAGAAGGCTCCCAGTGTGTGAGTGATCTATTTTTGAGGCCTATTCTCTTTTATTCTGTCCTTATGTTATGCCACACGGTCCTACTGTATTTTTGCAGAAAGTCTTGACATTGGGAAGTGTATTGCCCTATTTCATTCTGTTTAACCATGCTTTGGCTCTTCTACAAATATTAAACCAGTGTGTTTTGAGTTGGTGCTGACCAGTGGCAACCGCATATGTGCAGGGTAGAACTGTGCTCCCTGGGGTTTTCCCATAGCTGGGACCTTTAGGAAGCAGGTCTTTCTTCCTTCAGGATTGGTTCAAACCTTTTGGTGTATAGTTGAGCACTTAACTTTTTGTGTTCCCTGTATCTTCGCATTTTCATATGAAGTTTCAAATCAACTTGATCATCAATTGTATCAGGCATATTTGCACATGTTGCCATCATTCTTTTCTAGACCTTTACTTTTCTATTGAACCCTTGATATCAGCCTCCCCCGTGATCCCTTGGTAGATTATAAATTATCATTATTTTCATATCTAACACCAAATGCTGTCTTCCTTCCCGCATGGTTTCTGTTGTTCTTCCCTCTAGAGGGCTGTGTGTGGTTATATGTAGAACATTACGATTAGTTCCCTCTTCTTTCCCTTTTCTCGACCCCTCCCCCATCTTCTCCCACTTTCCTGTTCCTGGATTCCATGTGTCCTGAGCTCTTATCCTCTTATCTTCCTGTATACATGTTCTGGTGTAGTCTGGAGTGAGAAGCAGCATTGGGGTCATGATAGTGGGTGGTGCGGAAGCTTCAAGGAACCAGAGGAATATTGTGTGTTTCATCGGTGCTTAACTGCACCCTGGTTGTGTCATTCCTTCCATATGACTCCTCTATGAAGGAGTGTTTCATTGTATGCACATGGGCTTTGGGTCTCTGCTCCGACACGCCTCCCCCCCACCCCCCCGCATTCCCAATAATATGCTTTTGTTTGCTTGTTATGGTACTTCTGATGCCTGTTAACCAGGTTCTGATAAAACCTCAGAATTGCACCAGCTGGTCTGCTTCTTCCATGTGGTCTTGTTGCTTCTCTGCTGGCCGCTTGTTTAACTTCAAGTCTTTAAAACCCAAGACGCTATATCTTTTGATAGCTGGGCACCATCAGCTTTCTTCACCACATTTGGTTATAACCCATTTTGTCTTTAGCACTTGTGGTGGGAGGGTGAAAATCATGGAATGACAGTTTGTTTGAACAAAATGTTCTTATGTTGAGGGAGAGTATGAGTAGAAGCCAAAGTCTGTCCACTACCTCACTGTATTGCCATATAAATATATGTACATAGACCAATACCTCTTTTTTATGGATTAAGGTAGTTACATATGTACACACCTGTGCTGCTGCCTCTATCCATAACTTTGCTTCCTAGGTTCTGCCTCTGTTTCCTTTTACCTTTTTGCCCTATCATCATGCTATCATCTGCCCTATCATGCCCTATGATCTGCCTCTTAGTACTACCTCTCAGCTAGATTGCTGTTGCTCTAGCATGCCAGGATGTCTACCTCCTCCCCGTTGTTGACTTTAATTCCCTAGTTATTCCCCTGTGTATGATGTTGCTGGCTCGCTGTACCCCTCTCCAGACACCACCTCCCCCCAAGTTCCTCTAGGACCATTGGTCCTGTTGCTTTCTCTTCAGGCTCGCTTGCCATGCCTGTGTTATATAAATTGGCCCACCAAAGTTGAGATAGACCGAACAAAAAGAAAACAAAAGATTAAATAAAAGGGGGAAAAAAGAGAGAAAAGATCATGTATAATTTCAGCTCTGTCTGCTGACCTTTATGAATATCTCCCCACTGGTCCTGGTGGAATTCCGTGAATTGAACCTCCTAGCCGGAAGTCTATTTTCTGGGGCTCTTTAGAGTCTTTGTGGCTTGGCTTTGCTCTAGTTGATCTGTTAAGTTCCCTTTTTGGCTTGTCTTGCGATTCAGACTACACTACCTCCCCGCCGTGTGTCCCAGTATTGCTCTCTGTCATGGTGTGCTCCCATCAGGGGACAGCATGTCGAGCTGTTGTCAGCCCTAAAGCCTTCTCTGTGTCTTAGAAACTCCATGCCGGGACGCCATCCTCCAGGCTTGGTGTGCCTGTATGGGCTCTAGACTGACTGTCTTTTCTCTTTTTCCTTACTGGTTTGCTTCCATGTGGGCATGGTACGCCAGCCTCTATCCCCAACCTGGGGTGGGGGTCAGTTAGACTTTGGTTGGGGCCATCCTTGTAGCCCAATCTTTTCGTGCTTTCTTCCACATGGTTATATTCCCCCCATGGTTTGGTGCACCTTGATGGGCTCTGTATGCACACAGGCAGTTCTGTGGAGAAATAACCAATACTCTCCTCCTGGGAGGGTTGGTGCCCTGCTTCCCCCTTGCTGTCATCTCACACCCCTCCCCATTTTTCCCTCCCACTCCCCCTCTTTTCCCCTTCTTTGTGTTTGATTAACATGTACCTCCTTGGGTTTCGTCTGACCTCCACCTGACTGCCTATGTTTCAACATGTATAATGTGAAATAATTGACCTTTCTTCAATACTTAATAGTGCTGATTATACTTACCTCAGGGGACTCATATCGTATTTTTCCTTTTGTGATTGGTTGACCACACTTAGCATAATTTCCTCTAACTCTTCCCATGAGACGATGTGATGTGTTTCACGTGATCATCAGTGCTTTTTAGTACTCCATTGTGTATGATGGAAATTTAGGTTGTTTCCCACTATTTGTGATTGTGCATTGTGCTGCAATAAACACTGAAGGGAAGAAGACTGGTTGTGTTTTATTTTTTATTTCTTCTGGGGATATGGCCAGAAGAAGGACATAAGGTAGATCAGTGTCCATTTACTTTAATATCGCCAGACCACTTTCCACAGCGTCTATACATCTATAAGACCACCAGAAGTTGAGGGAACTTCCTATCTTGCCACATACCCTCCAACATTTGTTTCTCCCAGATTTTCTGATTTGGGCTAACCTCAAGGGTCTTAAGTGGTATCTCATAGCTATTTTAATTTTCATTTCCCTGATCGTTATTGATTGGGAACAGGAGTATTTTTTTCATATGTTTATTGATCATATGGGTCTCTTTCCTAGTGAAACTTCTTTTCAATTATTTTGCCCACCTCCTCAGGGGGTTAAATGTTTTCCTCTTTTTCCAGACCAGGAGGATATTCTAGGTTTTAGGAATAAGACCTTTGTTGCGTCATTGCTAAAAATTCTGTTCCAGTCTGTGGGTTGCCTTGTTACCCTGATGAAGTCTTTTGATGTACACAGCTGTTTTAGCCTTAGTAAACCCCACTTGTCAATTTCAGGTTCACCTGTGTGTGTGTACCCTTCCCTACTGCAGTTAGCCTATGTATTCCCTGGGCTTTTCTCTATTCCTTTGTTGATGTTCCTGATGGTTTGGGGTTTTGCTTCTAGGTCTGTGATCCACCTTGAGTTTGTTCTTGTACACAGTGTGAGGTAAACATTTTTTTTTCTGCATGTGGTTATTCATTACTTCCAACATCACTTGTTAAAGAGGGCATCCACCTCCCACTTGATGCTTTTGGGGTCTTTATAGAAGATCAGTTCCCTATGTGCTGATGGATTTATTTCTGGGTTTTCTGTTCTTTTCCCTTGGTCTGAGAATCAGTCATTAAGCCAGCACCATGCTGTTTTGACCACTGTGGCTTCGTAGTAGGTGTTAAAGTCAGTGCAGTGACCCCTCCGACTCTGTACCTCTTCTTGAAGAGTTCTCTATTCATTCTGGGCTTCTTCTCTCCATATGAAATTGGTGGTTAGTTTTTCCAATTTTCTGAAGAAGGTTGTTGGTATTTGAATCAGAATAACATTAAAATTATAAAGTATCGTGGGTAAGATTGACATCTTTACTATATTTTCTTCTAATCCATGAACATTTATACTTTTCCATTTGTGAAAGTCGCTTTTGATTTCCTGTAGGATAGGGTCTTGTAGTTTTCTTTTTATAAGTCTTTTGTTTTTTTGGCTAAATACATCCCTAGATATTTCAATTTGTTCTTGTGCAGGTTATGCCTTCTTGATCTCCTTTTCCATGGTCTTGTCCAGTGTATTTAACATACCAGTAGACTTCTGTTTATTGATCTGGTATTCTGCCACTCTTCTGTATTCCTCTATACCTGTCAGTACTACTGTGGTGGAGGTTTTGAGTTTTTCAATGTTAGGAATCATTTTGTTTACAAATAGCAATAGTTTCCCATCTTTTTTTCCCAGTTGAATACTGTTAAAGCCATTCATTCCACTGTCTTACATTGTTAAGTAGGACCTCCAGTAAGAGACAGCATAGGATTGGGGACAAGGGGCATCCTTGTCTTGTCCCCTTTTTCAGTTGGATTGATTTAGTCTTCTCTCCATTGACTATGATGTTGGCTGCGAGCTTTTCGAAGATAGCTTGTATTAACCTGAGGAATTTTCTTTCATTCCTAACTTTTTGAGGGTCCTAATTAGAAATGGGTTTTGGATGTTTTCAAATGCTTTTTCTGTATCTATCAATATTATAATGTGATTCTTACACTTTTCCTTATCAATGTGGTATATAATATTGATGAATTTTTGGATGTTAAAACCTCCTTGTATTCTTGGGATAAATCCTACCTGATTATTATATACCCAAAAAAGTGGTATGCCTCTCAACTTGGTCATTGGTTGACAAATTCTTTCTCCCCCCAATAGTTTTATTGGCATATAACTCACATATGTAATTTAGTAGTTAAGTCACATCAAGAAAAGTTGTACAATCATCACCACAATTAGTTTTAGAAATTTTAATTTATTCTTGTACCCGTCATTATTTGCTCTGATTTTACCCTAATCTCCCCTGTTGATACTCCCAAGGAACTAATAATCTGTTTAGTGCCTCTGTAGAATTACTTATCCTGAATTTCATAAACAGGGATTTTTCAAAACAAACAATGATAGAAATTAACAAAAGTAACAAAATAAAACAGATAAAAACCTCTAGAGAAAAGAAATGAATATTAAAAGGTAGAACAAATTTAAATGAATTATAACATAGTATAAATTTTAAAAGATCGGAAATAGATCAGAAGATCATAAATTGTAATCTAATGCATCTGCAACAATGCACTTTCCAGTACATTCTGCATATTAGCAAGGAAGCCTCTGCTTTGATTGGACTTGTTTTTGAAAGCACCGTAGGGGGAAAAAAAAAAGAAAGAAAGCACCATAGCAAGACTGAGAAATATATTACTGAGTGAATATGGACATGTTTAAACACAATTTGCTTGGTATAAAATTTATGAACTAGAATTCTAGTAACAATACTTTTTGATTTACCTTTATACTCTTGTACAGTAGTAGAAGGAACTAGACAGTTGAATTGGGGTTAAGCCATGTATTGAGTGCTATTATAAGGCTGGAATATATTATTCAGGTAATGGAAAAATTTAAAGGAATTATGTGATTGGCCTTAGATTTTACTTACTATGTGATCACAATGTTTTAGCTGGTTTGTCTTTTAAAAAATCAGACAACTTACTTCATTACTTTTATTAGCATCATTTTATTTAGGGCTCATTCAGCTCTTATCATCCATCCATCCATCCATCTATCCATCATCGTGTTAAGTACATTTGAACATATGTTGTCATTATCTTCAAAACATTTTCTTTTTACTTGAGTCCTTGGTATCAAGTCATTCCCCCTATGCCCCACTTTCCCTCCCTCATGAATCCTTGATAATTTATAAATCATTTTTATTTTTTTCATGTGTTAAACACCAACCGCTGTATCCCTTCACTTACTTTCCTGTTCCATCCCCCTGTGAGATCTCTATGATCAGTTTCCCTTTTCTCCTCCCACCTTCTTCTTTTTCTCCTGGTATCCCTATTGGATTCCCTGTGTTTCGAGCTTGCACCTGTGTACATGCTCTGGTCTAGCCAGATTTGCAGGGTAGAATTGAGGTCATGATAGTGAGGTTGAGGAAGTATTAAAAAACTAGGCAAAATTTGTATATTTCATCAGTGATATACTGCACCCTGACAGACTCATCTCTTCCTTGTGACCCCGCTTTGAGAATGCCCTACTGATAATTTATATTAAAAGACAAAACATTTAAATTTTATAACCGTTGTCCTTTTTTGAATGAAGCCAAAGTTAATGCCTTATTTCTTGACATTTTAGAGTTATCTGCATATGTGAAGTTTTGATTTTGATTTTCAATTGGCTGCATATTCTTTTTTGTTTGTTTGTTTTTGTGGGCATCACTGCCTCTGGTGGTCGTGAGTGCTACCCAGCCGCCACTGGATTTGAACCGCCAAGCCTGCGGGCTGCAGTTCTGCACTCAACCACTTACGCCATTAGGGCTCGGCCCTGGCTGCATATTCTTAACGGGTTCCACGTATTTATTTCTTAATGAGTGTGATGCTTTAGTGCCTATAAGCACTTGTAATTAAGATTTATATTAACTCCACTATGTCACAATAATTCTAGTGAGATTGACTTAGGGGAAAGCTATTGTCCAGATGCTAACTCATTGCTTTTTATTGAAGAGCCTTGAGAATGAGTTTACTGGATGTATGTGATTATGCTGACATTTGAAAGTCTAATTTAATGAATAGTTTTACTTAGTGAAAAATAATATCCACATTCTGGCTTAGTGATGATTTTACTTTGCAATGACATTGTGATTTTGTGATTCAAAATACACTGAATTAGCTTTATAATTAAGGTTACTCTATTTCTTTTTCAATTATTAATACATGGCAACATGCTTTTGAAGATGGTGAAAGTTTACACTTATTTAAGTATATGGTTACTCTAAACTATGTACCAATTGATAAAAATCTGAACCAATTGCTATTAATGAAGTATACAAAAGTTTTTGAAATAGAAAGGAGGGTGGTGTTCTGTAGACCTCAAATGAAATTTGAGGGTAGAGAGGAACAGGAGGGTGAGTAGGGAAAACTTAGGATAGAGGTAACAATAGATATGTCATATAAAGACCTGTTAAGTCATGATAAGCATTAATATGCATTGATACTATGGGACATTTGCTCAGAGAGCGACTAGATTGTTATATTTGGAGGAAACAAAAAGTCTAGAGTTCCCCAAAAAATTATAGGCTAGAAAAACAAAAACACAAAACCCAAGATGCAGGAAATTAAAATCTTTTATTACTTATATAGATGGGTAAAAGCAAATTTAGGGATTCCAAGACATAGTATGTACTTGAAATGATGTATCACTCGGTTCCCTCTGTTCCTTGTGATGTGAGATAAAAACGAACTAGGAGAGTTGAGTGTTATCAGGCAGATGCAGACAGTATTTGCACATATATTTATATATACAAATATACACAGACATATAAAATTTTATACCTTGCATACAGTCTTGTGAGTTGTTCTTTTTATTGATAGGTAACTTTGACATGCTTACTACTTAGTGCCCTGCCTGGTAATACTTTACTGGATGTGACTTGGAAGTATTAAAATACTTTGTGGTGTTGTCATTTTTTTCCCCATTAATCAAGCACTAACCATTTATTAGAGGTCATTCTAGCTGTTGATTTCCTGCCCCAGGATGCAAACCGTTGACTTTCCTTCCTTTGCACTAAACCAAGTTTCATTTATATTTGGAGATTAGGGAAAAAGAGCAAAGTCTGACATATGAGTCACTTACCCCTTACATGAATAATGGTTTTTGTTTTGCATGCACCACTACTTCAGCTTTTCATACCTGTACGTTTGTGTTTTTTGTTTTGTTTGTTTTTGTTTTTTGGTTTGACATAATAGTGGTTTTTTTAGGATAAATTTTATATTTCCATTGCATCATTAATCTGCAAGGTCAGATGTCACAGAGAAAATTAGGGAAGGGATCTGGGTCAGAATAGAAAAAAATTGATTTCATTAATTTTTATCCAATTTGTAATCTCCTGAAATCTTTATTAGCTGTGAAATGAGAATAACTTTTTGATGATTAAGATATGTGATGTGTGTATAAAATGAAATTAGATAATGAAGGCACTTAAAAAGGAATGTAGTGAATAATAGCAGTAGCATAATGAAATGTAATCCCTCCTCCCTTAAGTCAGTGATTCACTTCTGCATCTTTAAGAAGCTATACTGAGTAATTCTGTAGCCTTCACCTTAACTTTAAAGGAAGCAGCATCAGGTCTTGCCATTGAGTCAGTCCCCACCTGGTGATTTCGTGCAGCAGTTTACAAGACTGTAACTCACTACTGGAGTAGAGCTTCAGGTTTCTCTGTTGGAATAACTGGCAATTCTCTCCACAAGTGCCTGCCTTTTCTGGCAAATGTGTACCTTGAATCTTGTCCTAAAAACCGTTGCTGAAATTCAAGAGGCCACACTCCAAACATTAAGCACTTTTCATATTTTATATGCATAACTATCTGCTAATGTGCTATTGGTTGAAGCAAGTCACGTGCTGTAGCTTATTAATGGAGAAGGAGCATACATTGTATCTAATGAGAGAGAAATATAGCAAAAAGGAATAGATACCTGGATGACAGAAGAATTAAAGTCTATCTCAGGCTCTGTGGTCCTATTTAGGCTTGGAAACTGTACCCATATTTTATCTTGTGGTCATTGGTGTGCCTATCCACTATTTTGCGTTCTACTTCGTTTTAGTAATGTTTGTAAACATGTAAAACTCCCTGTCATGGAGTCATTTCTGACTCACAGTGACCCTGTGGGCCAGGGTAGAACTGCCTCTGTGGGTTTCTGAGACTCTCAATTCTATTGGCATAGAAAGCCTGGCTTTTTTTTCTCCAGTGGAGAGACTGATGGTTTTGAATTACTGACTTTGTGTCCAAGCAATTACACACTATGCTAGCAGGGCTTCTATGGCAAACATGTATAACCGTTTAAAATACATATCTCTGTTTCCTGACCTAAGATTTGCTTCTAAATTCATCTACATCAAAACATTTGAGGTGGTTATTATAAATGCAGATTTTGGGGTCCTAGTCCAGACTTCTGGAATCATTATCTTAGGGGGTGGAATGTCAGAATTTCATTAATAAACTTCTCAGGTCTTTTTGTACACATTTAAGTTTGAGAACCACTTCTTTAGTAGGAGAACATTTACCTTGTATCCATTATTTTCAGCATTATGAATAATATATCTCATACATTTTTACAAAAGATTCATTTCCTTGAAGGATAATTGTCTTCCTGATTCATAATTGTATGATTTGTTGTAGCACAAAACATTGTCTCTATAAAATGGGGTGGGGAGAATGGTTGTAATGAGGTAACCAGCAGCTTTATAAAAATTTTTAAGCCTGGCTGATCCCCAGTTGAGTGGTTGTGCGTGGGACCGCGGCCCACTGGGATGGAGGTTCGATTCCAGCTCCACGGAGCAAAGGCTGGGCCTCCTACTCCCACCACCTGAGGGCAGTGATACCCCTCCCCCCCAACAAAATTGTAAGCCTTTTGATTTTTTATAAAATATTTAATTAAGAGTGAATTCCTATAGTTTTAATACAGCTTTAATTTTCCCCACAACAATTTTATTGGCTTATAATTCACACATGCAATTCAGTATTTCAATCACAAACATCAAGGAGAGTTGTACAATTTAGCTTAAAATTTTAATGGTAAATGTTTATAACTTGGTCATGGTTCCATACCTAGTTTTGGCAATTTATAAAATGAAATTAGAAAAAAAATTGTTTGAAAAAGATTATCATGTTTTCTGAGTTTTCAGTTGTATACATTAGCATTTTAATTTGTTTTGTTGCACTATTCTGAAAGTTCACTTATGTTATTTGCTTTCTTATGTAATTTGTGGGTTATTCTTGGTTATCTCAGCTTTCAGGTTCTTATGGAAATGAAAATTAAGTTAGAAAATTATATGGATTTCCACTATTTATGAAATACACTACAGGATTTCATTTTTAGACAAGGGATGCTGCCAAATAAATCTTATTTCTTCATCATTGACTTCTTAGACCTTCATTGGACAGAATAATGTTACCTCAATACTCTAATTGCAAAGGAATCTGGAAAAGAACATTTTATTCATTTATTTTTTAGCTAGGTGTAATACTTTCCTGAAAAATAAATCTAGCTCGGTTAGCAAAGCAAAAACAGAAGACTACAAAGGGACTGCAAAACGTTGCTGGAGAATTCCATCATCCTTTAGTTCATTTTCCACAAGCATTTTGGTCATGGTTCTGTACTTAGTTTTGGAAATTTTCTAAATGAAATTTATTTCCTGTGTAGATCTGCCAGGCTGCGTATTCTGGGCTTCCACCATCACTATAGCCGCCTACAAACCGAAGTCTTCCAGTTTAGGCTCTGACACTAATCCCTCCTCCGGCTTTGGATTATATGAGTTAGAACCAACTCTGAGTTTCTTGTGTGTGTATGCTTTAATCAAAGATTTTTTTTTCCTTATGGTATTTACAGAGTATAACAATTTTCTTTTATCTTTTTCTAGCACCAGCAAACATTTTTGAATCAACTGAGAGAAATTACTGGAATTAATGACACTCAGATACTGCAGCAAGCTTTGAAGGTAGGACCTTTGTTTTTTGACAATTTATTGTTTACCTACTACTGTTTGAAAATCCAATTTTCTATTTATGTCATATGACAGTAGAGATATAAGTTTGACCTGTGGTAAATTAAGAGCCTTATTTATTTTGAGCATGTTAGTTGTCAACAATTTAATATCTCAGAATATTTTCTTGTGGCCAATAATCTCTCCACATGTACATTTTCTTGCACAATACTAGAAACTTCCAGTTGAATGTCTCTCAATAAAAAATTTTTCAACAAATTTCATCTTAAATATTTTAACCATCAAATCTTTAGTTCAAACAATAAACAAAATACCTCCATTGGTTATATTTTCTGGTGCACCCTCATGTTCACGGCACGGCACCCAGATCAGGTAAGTCACATCGATGTAACACATTGTAAAAGATCAGGTGGATAAAATATATTTAAGAAGTTGAACTTTATCATAAGTTTATTACATTGCTACTGCAAATTTAAGGTAGTACACAAATAAGGCTCAGAAAGAACATTAATTATTTTGTTTACAGACAGTCTTGTTTCAAACATACTTGTGGCATCAGTCCTTTGGTACTTGCTTCTTGCAACAAAGTTAACCGGGTAATTCCTTGTTCTGAGCCAAGGGTATTTAATTTTTTTTAGAAATTTTTGTTGTCATTGTTTGGTTCTGTTGAATTGGTTTTGACTCATGGTGACTGTCACAGCAGAAGCAAACACGTTTGTACTTGCCCCCTCCTCATATTCAAGATCCTTGCTGAGGCTCCTATCACTTTTATCGTATTGCGGGTCTTCCTCATTCATCTTTGCTAAGTGTGATATTCTTCTCCAGGAACCAGTTCCTCTTGAGAACACATTACCAGTATGTGACATGAAGTCTCATAAGGAAGGACCTAACTGTGCTACTTTCAAGACAAATATATTTGTTGTTCTGGCCGGTCATCACACTTTAAATATTCTGCAATAATGCAATAGCTAATACACATCGGTTCTGTATTTGTCGTGTAGCTTTCTAATGCATATGAGGCAATTGAAAATATGATTGATTGGGTCAAGATTTGATTCCTTAAAGTGACATCTTTATGCTTTAAAGAAGGTCCTGTGAAGCAGAACTGTCCAGTGCAATGTTATTTTATTCTCTGACTCTTGCTTCCATATGCAGTGATTGTGGGTCCAAGTAAAATGAAATCCTTGACAACTTTAATCTTTTCTTCTCTTAGCATGATACTGATTACTAGTCCTCACCACTGCTCTAGTTTGCTTTATATTGAGGTGTAATTCTTTTTTTTTTTTTGGTGTAATTTTTATTTATGGCTGTATTCTCTTATATTTATCAACAAGTGCTTCAAGTGCTCTTGATTTTCAGTAAGCAAGGTCATGTCAGTTGAATATTACTGGTTCTTAATGAATCTTTTCCAGGCTCCATGCTACACTCTTCTGCCTGAAGTCCAGCCTTTGGGGTTATTTTCTCAGGATACAGATGGAATGGTAAAGTGATTAAACCCTGACACACTCCCTTTCTGTTTTTAAGTCATTGCTATCTTCTTGTTCTGCTTATATCATTTTGAATGAGCAGAATGAAGTGTTTTGGGATCCTCATTTTATGCAATATTATTTATCATGGCTGTGTTCTGTACATTATGCCGTTGCATAATCAATAAAGCATAAGTAAATGATATTTCCTGCTTTCAGCTTAGATCCCTCTGACTCCAACAGTGATATTCTCATTTCATGTCCTCTTTTTCATTTGGCTTGTTTATCTGGCAACGGTGAATGTGCTGCTTCAACTGCTTTGGAATTATCTTTAGCAAAATTTTACTCACACTTCATTAATGGTGCCTTTCTGTTATATCCTCATTCTGTCGTGGTTCCTTTTTTTTTAATAGTGAGAAATATGATCTGTTGATTGACAAGGTTCTCTAGATTTCTTTGCATAGATGAGTGAGTGCTATATCAGCTTGTTGAAACATTGACGTCCAGTTCCACTATTTCTTCTTTTTGACTGTCTTCAGTGAAGCTCGGCTTCTTCCTTCAGTTCTACTGCTTCTTAAGCATGCGCTCCCTCTAACACGTTGAGCATCTTTTTTGATGAATTTTTTTTACAGTGACTGTATTGTATGCTTACAGCACCATTCAATATGTTGCTTGTAGAATCCCTCATATTTCAACTTGAAATATTGCTGATTATATTCTTCTCTTTTGGCCTTCTAACTGCAGGCCTTTGTACTATGCCATTTTGGGAATTCTTGTATTCAGTTTATTAACTTATGATAGCATTTGAGATGCACATTGGCTTATCCTCCAAACCTAACTCACTGCCATCGAGTAAATGCTGACTCTTAAGGACCCCTCAAGGGTTTCCAAGATTAACTCTTCTTTAAAAAATATATATTTATTTATAGATTAACTCTTTATAGAGTAGAAAGCACAATCTCTGACCTACAAAACTGCAAGTGGTTTCAAACTGGTGCCCAGGCAGATTGCTGCCCAACTCTAACTACTACACCACCACGGTGCACTACAAAACCTTCTGTATTTTAGCTCTCTGTAAAATATATAGCTTTCATTATTATTACTCGATTTTCTTTGTAGTTTCATATTACTATGATCTTTACAGAGAGAATTCCTTTTCAGTAATTTGGTTATTTCAATAACTCTAGTTCATTCTAGTGTATTAGCTATCTTCATCACACTCTTCCATAAGTATTATCTATTGTTATAAAGTATTTTAGCATGACTGTACTTATTTAACTATACAATGTGTACATTCATATTTTAGAAGTTATTTAATTATCTTACGATTGTGATAGTTTAAGAGAATATAAAGTAATAGTGCTTTTCAGACTTGATAATTACACGTGCGCCAATAGTGAAGTTCATCTTTCATTCCTGTATCCCAGCTCACGTTTAATACTTCAGTTCTTTTGTTTTTCCCTTTCTCTCCCATTGTCTCTTTCAAGGTATAGCCAGAGTTATCCTTTTATAATGTAAACTGTGCCATTTCATTCTCATTCAAAATCTGTAACTTCCTGTTTGACTGTATTCTGAAGTTCTTAGGCCTATAAGCCTTACATGTTTTAACTCTGTTATAAGTGTAACTTATACTTGGCTTTTCTGTGATGCTTTGCGTTAGCAGTCTTAAAACTATTTTTTACTTATTGTCAACTCTTAAAGGAGTTGCTGTTTCTGAAACCTTTACTCTAGCATCAGCTGTCTTCTATAAGAACAGTAGAGTCTGAGCTCTGGTGGTGTAGTGGTTGTGTGCGGGACTGAGGCCCACAGGATTGACGGTTCAAATCTAGCAGCCGCTCTCCAGAAGCAAGGCTGGGCTTCCTACTGCCACCAGGGCAGTTGATGCCAAAAAAAAAAAAAAAGAACTTTAGAATAATTTTTCCAGAAATGCTGGGGTTGGTGGGAACTATGTAAAATTTATATGTTTAACCTAGGTAAATTTGCCATCTTCATAGTACTGTTTTCTTAAAAATGAGCTGTTTCTTAATTGACTTTCTAGCTTTAGTACAGTTTTACTGTTTTCTTCTTACAGTTCTTGATATTTGACTTGTTAATGCTGCCACTATATATATGCCTACCACTGTTACAGTGGGAGTTTCTTTTATTGAAGTACTATTTTACATAGTACTATTTTCAGAAGTACTACTTTACATAGTAACTTTATACTCTTTTATAAAGTTACCATAGTCCCTGAAAACTTTTTTTTAGTTTATTCATATATTGTCTCCTCTCATTTTTTTGAGTAGATATGAAAACAAGAAAAAGTAGCAAATTAGTTATAGAATTGCTTTTGTCTTTGAATAAGTAGTTTCAATTCATTGATAATAATATTTAATTAATCTTTGAATTAAGATGAACACACGATTGCATTTAATCATATAGAAATAATTTCTTAAAGTGATATTTGTTATTACGTATTATATAATTTGGAGAAACGTGCAGAAGTCATGTGAGAACAATACAGAGTTATTCCAAAATGTTTGATGTACCTGTCTTGCTGTTTCAAGGATAGTAATGGAAACTTGGAATTAGCAGTGGCTTTTCTTACTTCAAAGAATGCTAAGACCCCCCAGCAAGAGGAGACAACTTACTACCAAACAGCACTTCCTGGAAATGATCGCTACATCAGTGTGGGAAGCCAAGCAGATGCAAGTAAGTTTTTTTTTTTCCCTCACTATTTTAATAGAACATAATATAAATATTTCTTTAGGGATGTTAGTTTTATATAGATGAGTTGGAGGATTCTCCTTGATCTTTTTGAAAACTTTAGTGTAATTAAAAGAAACATTTTATTTTTATGAGCTACATTTTATTTAGATTAAAAGTATGTTAATATCCATGTAGTGTGAGTTATGTAGTACTCATTTCTTTGAAATATGAACTAGTTAAAAGTCTCTTTTATAAAAGAAAGCCAATTGCTAGAATTTCAGTAGGTACATACATTTCTTTATGGGTTTTAAGTAGAAGTAAAATCTTTTAAAAGGGAAGGTATTTTCTTTTTCGTTCCTTTTACAAGAAATAATAAGTACAATAAATGTTAGAAACCTTTAGATCAAGGTTTACTATTTAACAAGTTTCTCTTGCTACCAATAAAATGAACATGGAAAAGGTATATGAAAAACTTTCCATAAACCCCCTAATTTTTCTCCATGATACATACACCTAGTTTTTATAGTACCTAAAATTTTTCAAAATACATATAAGTCCTTATCTAATGCTTTAATAACTGTACTACATAAAACATTAATGTTATTACCAATATCAGGTTTGTTGCATCATTTCTCTTATATGGTGACCCCATGGGTATCAAAGTAGAACTGCACTAGAAATAAAAATGTAGTATTTGTTTTTGGGTATTATTGACTTAAAAGGTTTGGTAGAAAAGTATATTTGATCTGATACCAAGGGCTCAATAGAATAAATGTTTAGAAAATAATGATGGCAACATGTACAAATATACTTGCTATGATTGATGCCTGGGTTGTTATAAGAGCTGTAAGATCCCCCAATATATTGATCTTTTAATTAAAAAAATAAAAGTTTTTTTGATGAGGGCTTTAGATTTTGTTAATAGACTATCTCAAAGTTAAGAAAACCAGAAATAAAAGAGACCATTCACACAGCTATTTGCCAGTGTTGATGGTCACTAAATACCACTTAGTTTTTATCTATTGATAAACTATTTTACTTTCCATTTTTTAGAGTGGTTTTAATAATTTTACTCTACAAATTATCTTGTGTCATCAGAAATTGAATTACTCCTTTTTTACACAGTTCGTTAATAAGGAGGACTTTTATGTATTTAAGATAAGCCCAGTTATTATTTGTTTTCATGATGAACTGTAACATGGCCTATATCTACTTTTCTAGCTTCATTTTCCCCTTTTTTCTTAAATGCCTTGATGTTCTTATGTAATCCAAGTGCTATTTCATTGCTATCTTTATCAGTGCTGCTCCTTCTATCTGAAATTCCCTCTGTCTAATTCCCTTCTAGTCTATTTTCTTTTAGTGTTATAGAGTGTGTGAGCTTAGCTAATGCTTTAACAACTGCCAGAACATAATTCTGTATTAACACATACCTGTTACTTTGCATTTATTTGCTTGCACATATCTTCTTCTTTAACAACCTAGAAGTTTGAAGAGACAAGGTGCTATTAACATTTCTATAGCATTCCTGTGCCAAAACAGTGCTTGGCACAATGTAGGTACTCAAAAGTTTTTGCTGGAAAGCTTTGGTAATATATAATAGTTTGTTTGTAGAAAAGTTGCCTCAAAATGAATGGAAGAGAAAGTGGCTTACAAACTTGTTGGAAAAAAGAGCTCATATAAAGAGTGAAGAAATTAATATTTGAAATAACATCTTTCAAAGTTTTGGTATATGGGGTAGGGATAGAAACTAGCTAAGTAGGTAAAAGAAAAAAAGAAGTAACTGGAAACAGGAAACTGACTGAAGTTGCTCCGTGTTCTAGTTTAAAGAATAAAAATGTTTTAGGAGCATGTGTGAACTCATAATATAGATGATTCACTCTGTGAGAAGAGGTGTGTGTGTGTGTGTGTGTGTGTGTGTGTGTGTGAAAGCTAAGGATTATATGGCTCTTGAAGAAATTTATTAGCTGTGCAGGAAGTCAATAAATATTGCTAAGCCAAATAAAGGCATGGTGACGGTGTTCCAAGAGTACAAGAAGAAACACTTGAGTAGGTAAATGTAGGGGAAAGGCAGACTGGTTTTGGAAGGCCTGTATCCCATTCACTGATAATTAAATAAGTATATATGTGTTTGCACTTTTGAAAAATCTGTACTAAGTAATTCTATTTTTTTAACTTAAAAATATAGAAACAGAATTTCTGACTTCATGTTCCCTGATTTGGTGTTGGGGTTTCTTATATGCAAAAGATTGTATCCTTCTAGCCAGAATACTCTATTTGAGAAAGTGAATCCATAAAATTGAGTTGAGATTATTGAGAATCAAATGAGAAGTTTAATTGTCTTAACAAGACTGGCAGTATTAAATTACAACAAAATAACTGATGAGGTAAAAACCCTACTTTTACATTTAAAACAGCTGTATTACGTTTGTAAAATATTAGCAAGTAAGATTGCTGTGGGGAAACAATCTTGGTTCAGGATTTAAATTTAGTAGTGTCAGAATGTAGTGTAGGTGCCCTGAGAGCACAGCGCTTATATGTTGGGCTGCTAACTACCAGAACAGCAGTGTGAAACCACTAGCGACTCGGCAGGAGCAAGATGAAGCTTTCTGCTCCCATGAAGAGTTCCAGTCTTGGAAACCCACAGAGACAGCTCTAGTTTGTCCCTTCCGGTCACTCTGTATCAGAACCCAGGGTTTTGGCAGTGGGGTTTTTTGGGGGACCTTCATGGGTGGGTTATAATAGAGTGTTACTTACTTTAAAACTGAAAATATAAAATACGCATTCAGCAAATATTTTAAAAGTAAGCTCTTTAAATTACTGCAAAATCATTTTTTGGTAGGTATTAAATGTTTTATATATTTTTAATTCTTGGTGTGGCAAAATTTACTTGTGGGGCAACAGCAAGTAATTGCAAATGAATATGTATTAAAATGCCGGATACTTGGGAGAATAGAGGAAGTAACTTCTGAAGGACTATAGAGTGGTAAAATGATCAGGGTCAGTAGATTCTGAAGTAATTGTACAAGTAGATTTTTTTTTGATTTTATACAAAATACATTGGTACCTGAATGTTGATCATATATACTTTACTTATTTTAACTAATGCCCCTTTTTGAATTTTAAAAATTTTATGTGTTATACATTGTTATTTGAAAGTTGATCACATTTACCTTACTTAAATTAAAAAGATTATTTAAATTTTAAATATATTAAATTCCTTACAACCAAGGTTAGAGCAAGAACTAGCTTTTAAAATATGTCACAATTTGGTTGCTGTGCTGACATAAGTTTAGTATTTTGAAATAAAAATTTTTATTACATGAGAACCATATATCCTTTTTTTGTTGATCTGACACAGTATATAATTGCTAACTTTATAACTGATATATATTTTTGGGGGTGAGTTAACTGTAGTTTTTAATGATTAGAAAAAGTAAAATCTAAAATTATTATCCACTAGAAGTAGTATTTGAGGCTTGTGGGGAAATTTTTACTTTTTTTTGACACTGATATATTATAGGGTATAGAAATGTTATAACTTGATTTAAAGAATGTTTACATTTTTGAGAATTCATATAATATTTAAGAATTATTTACATTTGAGTTACTAGAATAATGATATGCTTTAGCACATTTTTCATTTTCACTTTTGAAAAGAAAATGGAAATGCTTCAAAAAATTCTTGTAGCTTCTGTAGTGATGAGTTCAGGTAGTGAGGCTGGTGTTTGGATTTTTCCATATTTTAAAACTCAATGTCCACATCAATATTTGATATTTAGAAAATTTCCAGGGTATATAGTTGCTTGGGAGAGTCTCAGTCAAAATCCTAATAAAAATGGACTGAGTGCACAGTGCATGCTGTTGACATGCTGAAGATGTGTTCAAATCTCTAGTGAGTCTAAAATTTTGTGTCTAGACAAACTGCCATAGACACAACTGTACAAGGCTTGGCCCATTTTGAAATCTAATAGAGTATTTTTTGTTTCTTTCTTGACCATTAAATTCTTTTGAACTTTCTTGAAACAGGAAAAAAACAGTATATGCGTACCAGAACAAGATGTGCTACAGTTGAGCAATCAAAGTGTGGATCAAAAGATAAGAGGGATTTGGGTAGGTAATTTTAAGACAGAAAGTAATGCCACATATTAACTTAAGTTTAGAGAAATTAGTGTAACTCATTGGACTGAGTGTTAGCTCAGACTTCACAGATTTATAATCAGTATACTTTTTATTTGCTAAGAAACAAAATCAAAACAGACTATACTATTTGGGAAGAATTGCATAGAAAGTAAGAAAATGAAAAAGTTCATTCTTAGAATGCTGCTGGCTGTGGTTGTATTGCCTGGCTAGACTAGTTGTGGTTTATACCACAAGTGACTCCATATCCCATTCTTATCAGTTTATGTTTTCAGCAACTAATTCCTGAAATTTTCACTTTCCCAAGGTTTGTTTAAATAGGGAAATACTGCAATACAAGTTAAATCAATTAAAAGAAATTCTTGTTGTTTAATAGTATTTTGATGATTTACAAAAAGTCATGGTTAAGTTAAAAAGTGAGCCCCGGTGGCATTAAGTGGTTGAGTGCAGTACTGCGGCCTGCGGGCTTGGCGGTTCAAATCCAGCAGCAGCTGTCAGGAGGAGTGCTGGGTAGCGCCCAAGACCACCAGAGGCAGTGATGCCCACCAAAAAAAAAAAAAAAAAAAAGTGAGATGCTAAAATGTGGCAAAAGTTGCTATTTCTAATTGTTTAGATACAGTTAGATTTAATATTATATTGGACACACACTCTAGCCTGATTTTCATAACTTAAAATTTACCTTAATTTTAGCACAGAATAATAGACACTAGCTTTTGCATTTTTAATTTATAAATATAGAATATTTAATTTTAATACTTGCTACATAATACAAGTTGGAATGCATAGTGAAATTAATGACAGTTTTTTTTTTTTGCTGTTCCCCACTTTACCTCTCATTTTGCCATTATAATTTCAGCAGCCATTTTTGAAAGCAACTAGGTTATTTAAAATGAGCAAACCAGCAGCAGGTATGTTAAGGTGCTTGACACAATATATGTATGTATGGATTGTGATGAGCCCCCAATAGAATGATTTATTAAAAAAAAAAAGTAATAATAAAACAAAGGAAAAATGTTAAAAATGAGTTGTTTAATAGACAAGGCACCAGCACAAGGACTTTTTAAATAGTGTTCAAAACTCAGGTCTTTATTTGCATTTACCAAGCATTTGAAATGCTTAGTAGCAGTCTTTTGTGATTAAATGGCTACTGTATGGACAGTTCAGGTATTGCGCATTCATAGCATCACAGAAAGAACACGCTTTCACTTTTACTTAAAGAAAAAAACTGAAAAAAAATGTTCTCAGATCTTTTCATTAGTGTTGCTGTGAAGAGTCAATACTTTTTTTTTTTAATCTCTGTTCCATGGTATAGATCTTGCTCTGTGTCTAGTATGTACACACACACATACACACACACAAATGAGTTGCTGTAAGTCACTAGACAAATTGATACTCCTGTTTTCGTGGACAGAAGCAGACAGTAAATAATACACTTTGTTAGACTGTTGTGAGTTTATGAAGGACGAGAGAGCAGAGTAAAGGGACACAGGCAGGGAACAGGGTTGCAGGTTGCAGGGTGGGAGAAAGAGTCTAGTATATTAAATGGAATCATCAGAAAAAGTGCCTTGGATATATTCACAAATGCAGAGGTCTGAGTTGAACATGAGAGTGAACCGTGGGTACGTCTGAGGAAAGTTCTTCCCAGACTAGGATCTGGGGAAGTATGTTGTTTGGTACAGAGATAAATGTAAGGTTGGCAAGGCAGGCCTGTGGAAGAAGCTACGTGAATGACAGCCAGAGTATAGGATCTTATTTTGGATCTTTTGCTAAAAATCCCTATATTTATATCAGCCTTTTTCTCTTAATAGCATTCCATTCTTTTTTGGCCTGTTTTTTTTGTAGTTATTCCTAATTTTTCAAAACAGCTATTCCATTTGTAGTCCTGTCAGTTCCATGTGTACTTTTCCCTTCCATTGTTATTCCAATTGTATGTATTCTTATGATTTCTTTACGAACTTGTGTTCTGTGCTTAACTCCTAACTCCTCAAATGAAGTTCTTCTCGTGTCACTCATCTGCCTAGATATCTTTGCTCATGATAATTACAAACTTAGCTTAGTAATAGAAACGCATCTTAAGCTTATGTAGATACGGAGAAAAACAGATTAATCTATTTTTTTCCTTACAAAATCCTTCCGATATGAAACAATATCTTAATTTTGGGCAAAATACATTTTTTTTGTGTGAACATAATTATACTGTATTATGCTCCTGGGGAAATGAAGTATAAGTTAGAAACAGCTTATACATTTAATTCAAATGTTTGATAAATTGATTGCATGTATTTTGGTAGTTGGTATTTTACTCGTTTATTTGGGAAAGGATAGATTTATTAGGGTGAGTTTGATTTTTTTGATGTATATTTTGACTTATAACAGAAAAATATTCTAATTTGGTCATTCTTGAAAATAATGACAATTAATACATACATATTTTTGTAACATGGTTTTCTATACATGTTATCCAACTAACTTCACACATGCACTACTGAATTGTGCTCATACTAGAGGAGTGGTGGCTAAAACTTCTTTTGAGTGTTTTGCTAAGGACCTGAGTGGGACAGGAGGGACAGTTGCAAGAGTATCAATAATAATTTGGTATATGAATGGACTTTTATAATATCATTTTTATAATTGAATGCTTGCTAGGATTGTTTATGGCTACATTTATTTTTGTTCTTTTAGAATATAAGCTTGTGCAGACTCATGGACTTATTTAATTTTGAAAGAATTGTTCACGTCACTTTTTAACCACTTTTTAATTTTTTAAATTTTATTTTATTGGGAGTTCTTATCACAATTCATATGTATATCAATTTTGCTAGACACATCTGTACATATGTTGTCATCATCTTTTTCAAAACATTCCTTTTACTTGAGCCCCTAGCATCAGCTCCTCATTCTCCCCCTCCTTCTCCCTTCCTTCCCCATGACCCCTTGATAATTTATAAAAATTTTTTTTTGTATACCAACTGCTGTCTCATTTCACTCACCATGCTGTTTTTTAGAACTCATTATTCTACTTTATCCAGAAACACAACAGTCAGATTTAGTTATTCTAGCTAAATAATATTCTAGTTATTCTGTACTATTTTTGTCTTAATAGCATTTGTATTTAGAATGTATTTAGAATGTAAAAAGGCTATTTTCAGGATTGCTATATTCTAAAAATTTGTATAGAAAGCCCGAACCTTATTGAAGAGCACAGAGAAGATTATTATAGTGAAACTACAAAATATAATATATCATTCCTGTGTTTGAAGGATTAAGTCCGAACTTGTCCTTAAGGACTGGCATCAGTAGACCTTACAGCATTAAAAAGAAAGAAAGAAAACAAAGTCACTGCCACCAAGTCATTTCTGACTTAAGGGGCCCTATAGAACAGGATAAAACTGCTCTTGTGGATTTCCGAGCTGTAAGTCTGTACAGGAATAGAAAACCCTGTCTTTCTCCCAAGGAGTGCCTGATGGTTTCGAACTGCAGACCTTGCTGATTGCAGCCCATGACATAACCACTGCATCTTTATAGCATTTCTCCATAACAAGGGTTACATATTCGGATTCCTTTGGTAGAAGTTTTCAGCTAATAAACAGTTATGCCAATATTGTGATTCTGGGCCAGATGGGAGAAATTGTAGACATTGAATCTAGTTATTCTAGACTGAAAGGAAAAAAAACCCAAACAACTATTATGGAGGCCACAATGACTGTTTCTGCTTCAATAGGGAGGAGAATTCATTCCCACAGCAGCCCAAGGTAAGTTGCTACAAGACCTGCTTTTGACACCCCTCGTCGATCTTTGAGCCTATTCTCCCACTAGTCATTCCTTCCACTTTAGTCTACTTCTCTTCTGAGTTCAATAATCTCTTGTAAAGGGATTGTCACCACACAGAAACTCAAACAGGGTTCATGATTATGTGAGTTTATTAGGGAAGTTAATAGATTACCACAAATCAGGACAGAAAGCATTAGGAATATAACCTTTCTCTTTCTGTGGTATTCAGCCTCTCAGCCATGTGGGTCCCTTGGCCTATGGTCTCCATATCAGGAAACCGTCCTTCTGCTCATCCTCAGAGCCTCATAGTTTCCATGTTGTTTCTGTGCTTTCTTTTTGTTGTTTCCTTGCCTTAGACCCCTGGTATTATAGTGTTAAGACTTCTATTGTCTCCACCATGTCAAGCAGGGAGGGGTCTTGAACTGGTGCAATAGTCCTGGCTCTGCCTTGAAAGCCCTACCTCTTCTGGGATGCCTTATTCTTATAGCCAGGTGAATGGCAAAACTGACCAGTCCCCTCTGCCAGGGTTTCGTACATCTCATTTGCATTGTCCTCCTGATTATTTTCTGAGTATTACAGAGACATTGTTAAAGAGCCATATTAAGAAATTTCAATTTGCCATACAACCAAATAGCAGTTTTATCCTCTTATCCCAGGGTAAGGTAACATATTTATTTATCTAATTAATTGATTGATTGATTAAATAATGTTTGCTGCGATGCCAATTATAAGACTGTTGAGGATGCTCACATCAGTAGAGATTAAATTTCATTAAAAGGGGCATCCTTCTCTTCCATATTAGCTTTGGTAATCTGATTATTAGTATCACTCATACAATCATGTCTTCTGATTTTTTTTTTCCCAGTCTGTCACTTCTCAGCTCAGCTACCTAACCCCTTGACCTCTGAACTGCTCAAGCAAGTCTTACAAAGCTGTTATATTTCAGCCTATAAATACCCAAAGACACTCCATCCCTCCAAAAGGCTCCACTCAAAAACTCTGGGTACCATTTCCATGAGTCTGAAGACTCACTTAATTGTCTATAAGTAACGCAATTTTCAGGTGAGCCTCCCATTCGAAGGAACTCAGCGTTACCTTGCTCAGGGGCATGGAAAGCCCACTACTTTGTCTCATGCTCTGGCTCTTGATTTTGCTGCTATTGCTTCTACCATTCTCTGGTGTCACAGTTTTCTTTCTCTTGAATGAGATGGTTCAAGGCTCAGGAATCAGGATCTAGAGAACAAGTTCAGTTTCTGGCTCTTCTTTCTTGACTGTAATTACATCTTCCATTCCTGCTTTTGAGATGGCGCTTTTTAAACCCAGTAGGATGGCAAACTGACCAGTACCCTTACTAAATTCCTATAAACTCGCATTGATGAGGCCACTCATTCATTTGGTGAGTGTAACAAAGATTATGGTTAGAAGTGCCCTGTCCAGTAAATCATTATACAGTCATAGAAGTAAATCATATCTATAATTTTTCCCTACTCTCACAGTAAAATTAATTTTTGTTTCATCCTTTGAATAGATCTTTTTACTTGAGAATAACTTTGCATTGCATGCATTTGTAATTTAGAAAACATTTTCTCTTAAATGTTGAAAAGGTGTCTATATTAAATGGAAAAATTATACCTGTTAATATTTCCAATGATCCTGCCAGTAAAGCCTTTTAAGTACTGAGAAGATATGAAGCTCACAATGTTTGAAACATGTTTGACAAACTTCTGACTTTTATTTGAGAGCTTAAAATTAATCATTGGAAATAAATACTCATTTGTATTTCTTCAATTAGCAGATTCACTTTGCTCATTTTTGAGTAAATACCTGCTAAATGCTCAATACTGAATAGCCATAGCTTGTCTGTTGTGCTTTGAAGTATTATATGGAAAAAACAGCTACTTATCATCTCAAATATTACACATATTTTCATTAGATAAGCACATATTTTGAATATACAGCAGCAATAATTTATGTGTACTCCACATTTCAACTCTGGAAATAAAAAGAATCTGTAAATAATAAAATTGAATACTGCTTTTTCATCAAATTCTTAAGTGAAACTGGCTTTAATTAAAAAATGTGAATATGCATAACTGTAATGCAATGCATATACATATAATTTAGTTTTTGATTTTTATTAATGTGCACGTTTCACCTGCTATTGCTTTTATACCAACAGGATAAGTGTGATAATAGCGGGAAGAGCAACTAAGATCTTCGTACTAAAGAACTGTGATTCTGGGTATTTAGTCATGTCAATGAAACCTTTTCTGTATTATTAACTGAAGGAAAATAGATACCATTTAAAGTTCTAGTTAAAAGATTAGAGAGCAGAAAGAAGTCAGAAAGAGTTAAATCAGGATTTTAAGGTGAAGTCCTAATTTTCCATCAGAACTCTCAAAATTTCCGTTTGATGAGTGAAAGGGGCAGGGCACCATAATGGTGGAGAACAACATGATGGTGAAACTCTCTGGGTATATTTCTGCTCAAGCTTTGACTGACTTTTTCAAAACACTCTTCTAAGAATCTGATACTCTCATTTTTTAGCTCTCTAGAAAGTCATCAAACAAAATGCCTTGAGTATCCCAAAAGACTATTGCCACAACTTTTGCTCCTGACTCATTAGCCTTTGCTTGGACAAGACCACTTTTACTTCTGCTTAACCATTGCTTTGATTGTGCTTTGGTCTTTAGGACCATACTGGTAAAGTCATGTTTAGTCTCCTGTGATAGTGCTTCAGGATCTTGATCCCAATTTGTTTAGCATTTCTATTGAAAGCTCTGCTCTTGTCTGCAGCTGATCTGTGCATATCAATTTCAGTACTCATGGAGCAGAAAGTTGGTTCAACTTTTAGCTTTAACCAGAATTATGTAAGCTGAATCAATGGAGATCTTGGCTATCTGCTGCTTCAGACTTCAGCTTCAGCTTCCGCATTGTTTCATCCCTTCCTTAAATGAATCTTCTATTTGTGAACTGCTAATTTCTTAAGTTCCCATAAACCTTTCATCAGGTGTGATTTAAACATCCATGCATCAAGCTTTGCCATGAACTTGCTGTTTGTGTTTCCTTCAATTTTATAAGAAATAATGTGGTTTTGATAGTTTTTTTTTTTTCTCTCAAGATGATGTCTTATCCTTCTTAGTGCTTCAAGTTAGATGCTGTTCAAACATGTTATATCAAGGTGGTAGGAGTTTATTTTCTATAGCATTAAAAAAAATACACCACGACTTTTACTTGTTACTTATCGTCCATGTCCTTTTGAAGACCTGTTGTATTATGGAAAGTTTTCCTTCGTTAGCCTCCTTTCCTCTCACCAGCCTAGATAGAATAATAACATGCTATGTGAATGTTTGCAAAATTTCTAAACCTAATCCATTTTATCTAGTCCAATTCTGACCCAAAATCACAGTACAGGGCAGAATAGAACTGGGGTTAACAGTATATACTCGTGTATAAGCTGAGTTTTCAGAAATTTTTTAATGCAGTTTTTATGGTAAAATTAGGTGCCTTGGCTGATATTTGGGCTGGCTTATACTCGAGTTTATATGGTATTTTGGCAGTAATCTTTTTGTTTGTTTGTTTTGCACAGGACTAGAGACTTTTCTTTTCTGGGGTTTGAATTTGGGCACAGAAAATTCTCAATGCCTAATGCTCTGGATATTCCAACGAGAAATTCTGTGAAGTGTAAGAGTACTGGGAATTGTTTTGTGAACATAACTCTATAAGGACCAGCAGAAAGACAAAAGCAACAATAGAAGGAGATTGCTAAATCTTTGTTCCATGGACCCACTAAGTGGGATTGAACTACTAACCTTTTGGTATACTGCCCACAGCCAGCTATTGTTTTTATATTTGTAATGTTCTTCAAACCTGTTTTGAGGAAAAGTGGAAATTATAATAGGAGTAGACTTTTAGAAGTAACCAAATACGTATATTTCCCTATTAAATATCAGAACATTAGTTTCTAATGGTTACTTGTAACCCGATGGGCAGATTATAATATATAGATATCTACTCTGCTCTGTTATCCTTTTGGTCATTTCCCTTCTGTAAGACTTTAGAATAAAGACAGAATTTAGAAAAAAATTAAAAATTTGATTTTGATATATCTAAAATACAAATAAGAGAAGTTGAGGGGAAAAAACCCTACCCCTATAATTTTGCATACTTCAAAATAAAGTAATGGCTGAGATATTGATTTCTCGTTTTTATATTAGTCTTGTCACTTTTCTCCTCCTTAACAATATAATTCCTGTCATTGTTTTAATGGGAGTCATGGGAGATTACAACATCAATATTTTATAGGTTAAGGACTTTAATCAATATATTGATAATTAGATTAAAATTGTAATGTTTACCATAACATATTGGGACTGGATCATTGAAAGTGTTGATAATCACACCCTTTATTCTTTAGCAGAAGAAAATTGAGTACTTGTAGTTTAAAGACTATTTTCTTAGTTTGATGAAGAATTGTGAGATGTTTAAGTTTGTTTTCACATATAATAAAACCACAATTTTAAATAAAAAGGACTGCAGATAATGTAGCTTGTTAAAAATAGGAAAAATAAAGTCAAACCATTATCACTGAATTGATTCCAAATAATTTGAGTCACTGAGGTACTAAAGTAGAACTCTTTTATAAAGTTTTCTTGGCTGTATCTTTAAGGCGGTAAATTGCTTGGCTTTTCTTCTGAGGAACCACTAGTTTGGTTCAAACTGCAATCCTTTGGGTTTGAAATTGAATACCAATATGATACCACATGTGTTGTCCTGGAAATAGGAAATGAAAGATCCTTATACTTTGTCATTTTGTGATAGATTGTATCAGTTTATACATTTAACCACAAACACCTTAGCACATTCCCCTAGACTCAAAGAAAAAAGAAATATATACCATATATACTCATGTATAACCCAAGTTTTCAGCACATTTTTAATGCAATTTTTTTATTTAATGCAATTTTTGTGATAAAATTAGGTGCCTTGACTGATAATCGAGTCGACTTATACCTGAGTATATATGGTACCGATGGTCAATTAATTTCTGAACATGACTTTTTGAACACTCAAGATATTATTTGCTAAATGTCTAGGTATAGATAAACTATAATGTTAATATCTGGAAAGACTAGTTATTAAAGCTTTTAGGTGTTTTAATTGTATATACTTGGGTTGATTTTAATTTCAGAAAGGATAGATGTAAATATATGTGTGTTGATTTTGTCTTATAGTCAAGAAAATATTTTCATCAGTCTTTGTTATATCAGTGTTTTAATCAGAGAACCAGTAAACCCTGAAATTCTTTTGCATTAAAGATCATTTGTCTTACTACTTTATATATTTTTTTATGGAAAAGAAGATTTTGTTATAAGGTATAGCCAATTTAAATTGCATTTTTATACCCTTTTTGGATTGGCTTTTATAAAATATATACAGAATAAAGGGAGTGTCAACTTTTATTTGCTAGGTGTATATTGATATAAAATCTCCAATGATGATTACATTGTTTGACTTTGAATTTTGAGAAAGATAGTTTTGCTTTTCAGATGTGATTGATCTCACTGGAGATGATAAAGATGATCTTCAGAGGGCAATTGCCTTGAGTTTGGCGGAATCAAACAGGGCATTCAGGGAGACTGGAATAACTGATGAGGAGCAAGCCATTAGCAGGTAAAAACAAATAATTTGCATAAAGCAGATATAAGTACTATTTGTAACAAATTATAATTGGCCTTAAGATACACTTCATAAGAAAATAAACGACTAAAATACTTATGTGTTGCTTTTATGTTTTATCAAAATCATTATTTGCTACTTATGCAATTGAAGCTTGTATTTCTAGTATTTGGGATTGGCATAGTAAGGGATTTAATATTTCTTTAATTTCCTTTTTCATACACTAGAAAGTTTAATTTCCATTTGCTAATAGAAGTGCAATTTTTTTTATAAAGACCAATATTAAATATTTTAAGCTCTGCAAAAAATACTAATACAACTGCTCAACTGTCTCATTATGGTGCAAAAGCAGCCATCACCAATACATAGAGGATGGAGTCTGCCTGCTTCCAATAAAAACTTTATTTACAAAAATAGACTGTCTGTGGGATTTGGGTTTTAGCTATAGTTTGCTAAACCCAAACCTATACTATTTTTGTTATTTAATTCATTTTTCAAGATGTGTGGTAGAGTAGATATTTTTTCCTATGTATAGCAAACTTTTCAATTTGAAATAATTTTCTGTTTAAAGATTAAGTAGGTCATGTATATTTGGTTACAGCATGAGTTAATCTTGATTGAAAATAAACAAAAGGCCAACACCCCTTTTTGCATTTTTTGCTAAAATCCTTTGAATATTTCTGAAAAGCAGTGATAGTTCCATTTTACTGATAAAATTTTATGCTTTTAAGAAGTTAATTGATTTTCGAAATATAGATAGATGCCATGATTCCAAAGTTTTCATTATTGCATAATTAATTGGTAGCCAAATATGCCACTTTTTCAGATATTTTCTAGCACACTCTGAAACACCAAACCCACTGCCATTGAATCGAGTCTAAATCTTAGTGACCCTGTGTAGAGTTTTCTAGGTTGTAAATATTTACAGGAGTCGACTGTGTCATCTTTCACCCTTGAAGCGATGTTTCTAAACTTCCGCATGATCAGTTCAACACCATCTGACAGCCATTCTAGGGCTCCTTTCTTGGAATAATATCAGTAATATCTTTCTCTAACTAAACTGGTAATGTTGTATGTTTCAAAATGCTGTAGTCTAACAAAGGTGTATAGTTTTAATGTTGCTTTAGAAATTACTTTGTAGGATATTTAATTAAGATGGGAAGACAATTAAAATGAATTTTTCCTCTGTTTAATTGTGCCTAATGTCATTCAATGTTAGTGACTTTTAAAAAAACCCTACAGAAAATGGAAATACTTTGTATGGGCCTTGTAATTAGAGTTATTTTTGAAGGATTTAGTAAAGCTATGTAAATTAGCTTTTGTCTCTTTAAAGCAGGGAATTAATTGTCTTGGGTAGTAATTAATCATGGAAATGCTTATAACTTGAGGAGAAATATTTAATAGTTAGAGTTCATAATTAGGGATTGTTATATAAAATGTTATTTTATAAAATAGAGTAGTACAATTTCTTTACAATTGAAAGCTAGCATATACATGAAAAGAAGATGATGTAAGACTTAAATGCCAAGTTAGGGTTAAGTCTTTAACTTATTTTTATGCGTTTTCTCATTTTTCTGGACACAATGAATATAAACATGATAAAGAATTAGAAATGCTTTCTTAGTTATACAATTAAAACTCTTTGTGGGCTGAGCCCCGGTGGCGTAGTGGTTGTGCGTGGGACTGCGGCCCACTGGGATGGAGGTTCAATTCCGCCTCCCAGGAGCAAAGGCTGGGCCTCCTACTCCCACCACCCGAGGGCAGTGATGCCTTAAAAAAAAAAAAAATTAAAACTATTTCTAAGCTTGTATATTCAGTTAAATGTAAAAGCTTTATATTGTTTTGGATGCATATTTTCCCCAATTTGGAAAACGTCTCAAAAATACTTTCATTCTGTTTTTAGTATTCTGTATTTTAATATTCCTTAACTATAAATATTTATGTAAATATATTTATTAGTGCAAAAATTACATTTCAAAGCATGCAATAAGATTTTACATAAAATTATAATCTATAGCAGATGAAAGAGAAATTTCCTGTTGAAAATATTGCTTACTTTCTGGGTATAGATTGTATTTCAAAATTTGCAGTTAGCAAAAGTATGTTCAGTGTCAGATGTTCAATAAATAATTAATGTGTTAGACTGGTTTGTCTAGAGAAGTAAACCCTATGATGCTCATCTATGTATGACAAAGACCTATCTATCAAGAAATAAGTACATATGAAGAAGGCTCCGAGCCCAGTCCAATTCAAGTCTGTGAGTCCAGTACTAGTCCAAAAGCCCCTCTTCAGACTCTTGTGGCATCATACAGAGTGCTGGAAGATCACAGGCCGATGGTTAATGTTGTTGGGATCCAAGGCCAGTGGAAACGTGACAGGGCAACAGTAACTTTCAGGGTTACTGAAAGTAACCAGCAAGCAGGAAGGCAAGGGGGCAGAAGGAAAAGGAGGTTTCCAAGTTTCTCCCACTTACAAGGTGGCATCCTCAGGCTGTGACCAGATTGACAGGTTGGATTCCACTTCACTCCTATACATCTTAAAGTTGAAATAAAGCCAACTATCACAGTATGTAAATAAAATTACAATAATGAGAGGTGTATTTGACAATTCTGGCTAAAAATTTGACAGATCTATTTGTTCCTATTAGTTTTATGGCTAAATTTAAAAGGATGAATGAGCATATTAAGGGAAACATTTGCATGTTATGTTTAAAAGTAAATTTATCTACTATTCAATTTCATATGGCAAAATCTTGCTAAATAAAGTTCTAGGATCATTTGTCTATGATTTTATTTCCATAGATACACTTTAACATAAATAAGCAGATCTAGAATACTGCATAGTTTTGAATACTTAACAGATGTGATTAAAGTCCTATCTTTTTACATTTTACTGAATTATGTTTAATCCAAAACCAAATTCACTGTTATTGAGTTGATTCTGATTTATAGCAGCCTTCTAGGAGAGAGTAGAATGGCTTCACTGGGCTTCTGTGGTTGTAAATCTTTTTGGAGTCAGCTGCCTCATCTTTTGCCCATGGAGTTACTGGTGGGTTCAAACTACAGACTTTTTGTTTAGCAGTGCTTTGTTTAATCCGCTGCATCACTGAAATTGAGTTTAAACAAACAAACTCATTAGCTTCTGCAGTCAGCTCGATGCTGACTCATGGTGACCCTGTAGGCCAGGGTAGAACTGCCCCTGTGAATTTCTGAGACCCTTCACTCTTTACTGGGTAGAAAGCTGACTCATGGTGACCCTGTAGGCCAGGGTAGAACTGCCCCTGTGAATTTCTGAGACCCTTCACTCTTTACTGGGTAGAAAGCTCCATCTGTCTCCCTTATAGTGGCGGGTGGCTTCGAACTGCTGAGCGTGCGCATCACAGATTAACATTGAGTTCCTGTACCTCCAGGGCTCTCTGGGTTAAGGGACCCATATATAAGTTTGCAAGCATGTTAAATAACTTGAAAGTATGCTTATTAATATAATTCCTCTTTTATATGAGAATTGAGTTTTTTGTTATTTTTTATTGTTATGGTTCATATACAAGAACAATAAATATCATTATCTTATGAATTACACTGAGTGATTTCTGTGTATGCCATGCATGTATCTAGTGAAAATGTCATTTCTCTGGTTATGACTTTTAATTAGATGGGTAGGAACTAGGTTCTAGCTAAAATTGCTACAAAGAGCATTCTTCCAACTATTTGAAGAAATGTGGTGGACTAGATTATTTAGACCACATCATTGGTGGTGCCTATGGATAAACACTTGGTTCCTAAGAACAAACTTGGTGGTTTAAACCTGCTTGTAGTTTCATAGGAGAAAAGCTTAGCAGTTTTCTCTTGTAAAGATTACAGCCTGTGGGCAGTAGTACTCTGTCTAATTGGGTCACTGTGGATTTAGTTCACATTTACTATTGAAAATACCCCCATCCCAGCCTCCAGTGTTGTTTCTGTTGTATGTAAAACTATTTTTTAGTTCATCTTAAAAGTATTGTAGAATACTTAGGATAGTAAAAGCTAAAATCAAACAAAAATCAGTAAAAAGAGAAACTGCAGAACTCTGGAAGCTAATTTGGCTGGAGGAACTTGACGATGAAGATAGTTGGCTTGACCTTGAAGGCTACAATTGTTGATATTTTTCATTGAGTTGTAACAAAACTCAGCTGTTGCATGGTTTTGGAGGAGAAATTTACATCAATTTAGTGATCAATAACTCTCATCTTGGGAATTTAATTTTATATAGTGCTGTATTTTGTGGTGTTCTAGATCCTGGAAAAATTAAAAGCATAAGACCTCATTATAAAAGTATCTGTATCCTAGGCCTCAAAGCTTCTCCCTCAGCTCTACATATATACCAATAGATAAAATTTTAAGTTTCCTGGTAACAAGGAGCTGTGAGAATTTAGAGAACCAGGCAGGAAGATACAACTATGTTTTTAATTTTAAATGAAATAGAAGCTTGAAAATACCACAAGTGAACAGAAAATCGCAAAATGTGATGTGGAAACCAAGTGACCGTGTCTTCTGGAAAATGCTAGAATAGCTAAAGTTATAAAACTAGGCAATCAGTTACTGTTGATTCTTACTCATGATTGACCCTATGTGTCAAAAATAAAAAGCATTCCATTTGGTTTTCATTGTAATCCTGCTGAGGTAGACTATCTAGCACACCCCGCCTCCCGTACTTATGAGTGGATTCATACCATTAACCCTTTGATGAATAGCTGAGTATAAACTATGCAATGGGAGACCTTAATACAGGTTTAATATCAGATTAGAAAAGCTAAGAAGGATGTATTGCACAATATATCAGGAAAAATTTTCCAGCATATAAATACTAGTTAAAAGTTAAGAAGTAGGGATGAAAGTTGACCTATAGAATAAATAAGTCTAATATATATTAATTGGTGTTCTGGGAGGAGAGGAGAGAGTGGTCTTTTGGCAAAATTTAAAGAGATTATCATGTGAATTTTCACATGAAAAGATGATCTGTATGAAACTCAACAAATTCTAATCTGGAAAATTAAGAGAAACTCATATCTAGTTCATTTGAAACCGAGACGCAATCATCAGGTAGTATTCTAGAAGAAAAGTTAAAATTCTCCTAAGAAAATAGTGGTACTTAAACAGCAAATAGTGGTACTTAAGCAGTGGTATTTAAACAGCAAGCTGTGATTGAGTTCATTTTGGCTCACAGTGACCGTGTAGCACAAAGTAGATTGTCTCCTGGGGGTTTCTGCGCTTACAGATCATCATGGAGGAGAAAGCTGCATGTTTGTCATGCCGAGTGACTGACAGGTTTGAACTCCTGACTTGGCAGGTGACCCAGCATGCCACTATGATGACTTTATACTCCCAAAAGCATAGTTTATACTCAGCTACTCATCAGTGTGTAACCTAGCATGCTACAATGGACACTTGAAAATAAAAGAATTTTCAGCCAGTAGATAGGAAATAGTTTCAAAAATTCTGTTATTATGCAAGAGTTTGTAGGAGTTTCACCAGAAATTTTCTTCTTGAGGAAAATTCCAGGGACTGTACTGATAGACTAAAGTATTTCATCTACAGTTGTGAGATAGTTGGTTATGACAGCTATGAAATCAGCTTTAATTTGTTTATTTTTTCCCCCAGTCATCTCCTACCAATAATCATGAAATTTCACCCAAAGAGATCAGGTAGAATAGGTAAAAGAGGAATAAACCTTTTCTAAAATATACAGAAAATCCTGTGCCTTCCATTTTGGTTTACATGGACTGTCTTAGGAAAACAGGTAAGCAACTGTTGATAATAACTACATGGCTATTATCTTTATAATCCAAGACCAATAAGCCCAAGAAGCTAGTTAAGAAATCAACTGGAATTATGTTTTCCTGGGTGCTACTCAGAAGACTTGCCAATTAAGTTAGCTTGGCGTTGCCATTCACTCGTTGCCATCGAATTGAAGCCAACTCCTAGTTACCGTAGGGCAGAGTAGAACTTGTCTCTGAGTTTCTGAGACTGTGACTCTTTACAGGAGTAGAAAACTCTTGTCTTTCTCTCATGGGATCGCTGGTGGGTTTGAACTGCTGACCTTGCAGATAGTAGCATAATTCATAACCACTATTCCACCAGGGCTCCTGGGGGTTGGACTGGTAGAAAGAAATAACCATCTTATCCAGGAATTGTGAGTTTAGGAATTTGAAATTTGATATTGTCCTATATAACTATTTATCGTGAACATTTACCAAGACAGTAAACAGTTATGAGGGCAACTGCTGAAGAAAGTGTGTGGAATCAGAGTAGGTTGACGGAGGTAATATTACAGATGATTTTGAGTTCATCTGTGAAGAGGACATTGCAGTGCCCAAATTAATTGCCCTTCTTTTGATGGCAGGAATGTGGAAGGCCCATCAAATACCTTGACTATCACCCAGTGCTCTGTTTTTATTTCATTAAAAAGTACAGCCTTATTAATTTATTACTGGTTTGGGAATGTTAAATACAATGCAGATTAGTTTCACTGTCTATATGTATGACTGTCACTGGAGTTGGTTGATCAAACTGGAAGAGCAACATTTTAACTTGAAATAGAACCAACACCAATAAGGGACTACTGGTAGTCAGGCCTGAGAGAAGGTTCAAGGTCTGATGTCCTCAGCCTGCTGAAGATTGGATGGGGTACACTCCATGCAGTTAGCCCGCCTAAACACAACAGGCACAGGCTAGTATGGTCAGGAGTCAAGGTTGCAAGAGTGCAGTGGTAGCATGTTTATCAGTCACACAGAGGCCCTTAATTTTTGCTTCTTATATAATTATGAACGAGTACCTTTCGGTTTCAGTGATGACTTGTAGCAGTGTTGGTGATCTGAGTGGTACAAGATTAAGCAACTTAATTCTAGTCACTGTGCAAAAGGTGCCGTGCATATCATTCTCTCTGTCTAAAATGAAGCACTGAGAATACCAGTATTGGTGAACATGAGATAGTGGTTGTTCAGATACTCTCAAGTAAAATTTGTTTCATAACTGCAACAGAATACACCACTGTGTGGCCCTGTATCATCCTCATACTTTTTTGCTGTGTTTGAGCCCACTGTTGTAGCGTACGTGTCAGTCCATTGGATTGCGTGCCCTGTCTTTTTCACTCATCTGCTTTACTTACCAAGAATGGTACCTTCTGAGCTTGTGGAGCAACTAATACTTTGAAATTCTGAACATTTCTAATGAATTTCAACATATTCTATAATAGCACTTGTATCTATACTCTAGGTATCAACATAACATCAACATAAAATGAGTTTATATCCACCAAATGATGACGTATGTAAAAATGTACTTTATTGATGATAATTAAAAGAGATCCAAATGTTTATGAGAGCAAAGTAGATAAGCAATTGTGATATATTTATGTGATTGAAATAGAACATTGTAAGGAAAAGACTTCTGAGACTTGCAAAAACTTGAATCTCAACCCTATATGTTGAGTAAAATAATCCTGACAGAAAAGAATAACATATGTGTGATACTCAAGTACAGACCCAACTAATTTGTAGTTGTAGAAGTGAAATACAGACTATGTTTGAAAACCAGTTCAAGTCCAGTCCAGCATGCATCAGAGGCGTGGGGATCAACTGACAACATTTTAACTATTCAAGTCAGATGCATACCTCTGATTGAGAAGTATTTCTTAAAGAGGAAGAAAGCACTAATCTTTAAAGGTTCTAAAATTCCGATTTGTTAGAGATTAAAAGTTCTGTTAATCAGTTTTAACAGGATTTTTATGGGCAGCGATCGACTTGATGCCACACACCCGACATTTGTCACTCACCTGACGTGAAGAGGAATATATGTGGGACTTTAAAAAGTCCTCAAGCATTCTTACTTCTGTACATGGGAGTTTTAAAGTTTCTTGTTTGGGGCTTCTAATGCAGTAACTTTATTATTTTCATCTTTACCATTAGTATTTGATGACTAATCAAGTTGTTGAATAATACTCCTAAGAACTGGTATCTTTCTAAGAGATGGGCATCTTTCTCAGTGTGTATGATAACCTCTCAAAAAGGGATGTAAGTGAGTTAAGTGGGAGGTTTTTAATGATGCTATTGCGACACAGTTTAAGTTAAAGTAAAAGGGCAGCAAGAAACTGAACTGGAAAAAACTCTGCAAGACATTGTAATGTGAACATAGACATGTGCTATAATTAAATATTTTAAGCATACAGTATAGTGTGTGCAAGTAACAGACAAGAACACATTTTGCTGTCTTTTCATGTTATTGTTATAAAACCATTACCTGTGTTGGTGAGGCTAAGAAAGGAGATGATATGTGGTGGCTGTTGGGTTTTATCTGTGATTCCTGGGGTTACTTTTCCAGCAGCGGTACATTTTCTTACAGGCTATTTATGATCTGAGATTTGCAGAATTTATTTATTTTTCTCTCTTTTTATTAGCATTTATTTAGCTGTTGCATATCTTATCCTTCAAAGTCTCAGTGTTAGCATTAACTTTATGTCGGTTGTGGAGGTCAAGGAGTCAACAGTACTTGACATAACAGTTGTTGAGTGCAACAGTTTTTATGAGAACTGTAGGGATTGAAAAATAATGATAGCAGGTTCTTTCTCCAGATACTGAAGAGAGAGACTGGTTGGTTATTAAGTTCTTCTGATGTGATACAGTAAGTGGACTTATAAAATTCAATAAAAATCAGGAGGAGATAGGAGGAGAAATTCTGAGGTATATTCAGCCTAATGCTGTGGATTCCAATTCATGGTGCCCTGACAAGACAGAGGAGAATTGCCCCATAGGCCTTCCAAGGCTAAAATCTATAGAGCAGATTGGCCTATCCTCTTCTCCTAGAGGGTCTGGTGTGTTCAAACTGTCTGCCTTTTGATTATCAGCTCAGGTGCGTAACTGCCATATTAGCCAGGCTCCTTATGCATGTTGAAAGGCCCTAGTTATTTATACATAACACATATTATATATATATATATATATATATATATATATATATATATAAATCTGTGAGAGCTGGAAGCATATGGGACTGCCTTATTATTGAAAGTCTCTTGGTTTTCCCACCTTTTACCAAGTACAGTCTTAGCACTTTTCTGTCATTCATTTTAGCAAATGATATTTGAGCTTCCCTACTCTATTCTTTACCTGACATAGGATCTGGTATTTGCAGCTCTTACTGGATACCCGAATATGTTTCAAATCTTTGAGATTACAAAGAATAAAGTTCCTTTTAGCATTATAGTCCTTTATAATGTGGTTTAGTGATATTACAATAAACCTAGTCCCATACCTTTGTTATAATGATATATCTGTCATTACTGAATTAAATATATTAATATTCAATAATGTAAACATAAATGTAATTTAGAAATTGGATATTGGTATTATTATCATTAATGCTATTTTGTTAATATATTTTGCTGAACTTTACAGGTGGGCCATGGAAATTATCTCAAGTTGATTGACCTCATTAATTTTTCTTGGACTCTTAAAAACTGATTTCTGGGCTGAGCCCTGGTGGCGTAGTGGTTGTGCATTGGACTGCGGCCCACTGGGAAGGAGGTTCAATTCCAGCTCCATGGAGCAAAGGCTGGGCCTCCTACTCCCACCACCTGAGGGCAGTGATGCCCCCCCCAAAACAAAACAAAACAAAACAAAACATAACCAAAAAACAAAGAAAAGACTGATTTCTGGTAGCCGTGGGAATTTTGATTTTCTCCCCCCCCCCCCCCCCCCCCCCCAAACAAACAACAAAACTCCCTGTTAGGGCGTTAATGCTGACTGCTAGAGTCCCTCCTGTGAGTTTCTAATGAACTATTAACGGGCATAGAGAGCCCAGTCAATTTCCTGAGGAGCATCTGCTGATTTCGAACTGCAAAACATGGATTGCAACCCAGCGTAATATCCATGACACTACCAGGGCTTGCTTTTTTGCTACAGTTCGTCTAAATACCTTCCAAGGAATTTTAATTCTTTTTAATGGTCGATAATTTCAGAAAAAAGTGTGAGGTGCGAGTTTGCGTGGGAAAGTTGACTTAACACAGAGTACTCTTAGAAATGATAAACATGTACACTTTTTTTTTTAAAAACGTGTCCACTGGATGTTTGCAGTTTAACCTTAACTTTGTAATGACCTTTTTCTATTTTTTAGTATGTGGTTTTTATTGCTCAACAGGCTTTTTCCAATGTCACAATGCAAATAATATTTCAAGTACAACTATACCATAAGTGATACTATGTTGTACATGCTACTGTTAGAAATAGATTTTCCCACCATAATTACGAAATACAATATTATTTTAGGAAAAAGGAAAAGGAATAAGGAAAAATGTATATGATAAAGATGATGCAGCAAGAATAAATTTTCTCTAGAAGCAAAAAGAGTTAGAGAAATGTACTCTTGCTGATGGGCTGCTAACTGCCAGACCAGCCATTCAAACCCATCACTTGCTTTTCAGGAGAAAGGTTCGATGGGCTGTCTGCTCCCATAAAGATTTCCAGCCTCAAAAACCTGTAGAGTTATGATGAGTCAGAATGGGGATAAGTTTGTTTCACTTTATTCTACCTTTCCGCATTTTGAAATAAGCAGAGTGGGATATGACAACCAGCCTATTTATGCTTGTTCTGTTTATGCCTTTTTTTATGCTTGCACAGGAACAGTTGTAAGGATGGTGCATGATCTGGGCATTGTTTTGGTCAATTCTGCATAGAGTTGTCACGGGTCATAGTTGGCTCAGTGGCACAACTAGACCATCTCTTGCAAAGCCAAACTGCATGGGTTTCAAGAGAGCTTAAGTAGGATATACTTAATGTATGGAATTTGGTCCCTTTAATGATTGTGTTAGTTTGGGTAAACTAGAGAAACAATTCACGGACACGCATATGGATATAGGGATATAAAGGTACGGTTTATGTGTAAGAGCAATAGTACATTAAGAAAGCATCCCAATCTAGCCCAGTACAAAGTCATAAGTTCAGTATTCGCCCATATGCCCAATACCAGTCTATAATGTCTCCTTCCGACTCACAAAGCCACAGGCCAGTGGGTGCAGAATCTTGGTGCTGCCAGGGGTCTCCCCATGGCTCCTCGCTTCCAGGGCTCAGGGTCCATCAACAGCATCCAGTGGTGGTACAGGCAACTCAGCACTGCAGGGGTCTCCACATGGCTTCTTCAGCTTCAGAGGTTTGGTTCTGTCAGGGCAAGGCCGTGTGGATTCTTCTTTGACTCCCACTGCTATCTTGTTCGTAATTCGTTGTCTCTGAGACTAACTCCCAACAACTGGGGAGATAGCTTCTCATCTCCATGAGAGATATATCACGAGATTTCTCAGAAGTCTCAGGCCATGCCCACACGAAGGCCTCATTGGCTACTCAATGACTATCTCCAGATTAGGAGGTTAGACTCCACCCCTACATTTCAATCATGAAATTAACATAAGCACATGACCACCACAGTGATCTTAGGTACCTTTTGCATGGGTTAGGAGTATGAAAATGTCATTATCAAAGTAGCACAAAGGTGTACTTAGGGTATCCTATGGAACAGTTTATTTTGGAAAGGGTACTTTTTCTTACTCCAATATGTACATATTTATTTTACTTCTTTTATTCCTAAGTATACTTTGAGGTGAATAAGTGAGTACAGAGGCATTATCATCATTTATATTTAGCTGTAATGTCATGTATGTCTACAACACAAAGGATATCTAGATTTTCCTGTATTTTAAAAAACTTTTTAATGAAGAGGAAGGAATCCTGATGGCATGGTGGTTAAAATGCATGACTGCTAACAGAAAGGTTGGCAGTGTGAGCCCACCTGCAATTTCTTGGGAAAAAAAAGATATCGACACTTTTTCTCCTGCAGCTTTATAACCTTCGAAACCCTGGGGGCAGTTTTATTCTGCCCTGTAGAATCGCTGAATCAAAATGAACTCGGCAGCATATTTATTTGAATCTCTAATGTGAGATTATGTTTTTAGTTCTAAATTTTTTCAAGGTGAATCAAATTACTACATTAAAAATTAGTGTACTATGAGAAGTAGAGATATGTGCTCGAATGCAGCGATTTTAGATGTATCCTGAATATATCGTAGTTAGGTAAGGTCATCAAATCAAACCTTCCACCCAAACTTTATGAGAAAGATGTTAGCATTCAGTTTCCATTAATGATTTTCAGGCTTGACAACCCTCCAGGGTAGTTCTGTTCTATGTGTAAATATCAACTTGGCAGCCATACATAAGATTTTGTTTCTCATTTTTGTAGCCTTTTCTTAGAAATCATTGCTAGTGTGCTATATTCTTGATAGTGAGTTTCTAATTTGCTGAAATGTAACAATCTACTTTCTATTATGTAATATTTTTCAGTGAGTCCTTGAATTACTCCTCCCCCACCTTTTTTTTTTTTTTTGAAAAATAGATTCAACTGCTCTTATTCTGTTTCTACTCTTGCTTGTGTTTTTCAGAACACTCGTTTTTACTTGAGTAAAGTTAGTGTTGACTGTTACTTCCCAGAGTTTAATCAGTCTTGAGAGTCTTTTACCTAGGGTATCGCCTTAAATGAGTGCCACTTTTTCTCATCATTTTCTCTATATTGCTTAAGAGTTCTCGAAGCCAGCATAGCAGAAAATAAAGCATGTTTGAAGAGGACTCCTACTGAAGTGTGGAGAGACTCTCGGAACCCTTACGATCGAAAGAGGCAGGACAAAGCTCCAGTTGGGCTGAAGAATGTTGGCAACACTTGCTGGTTCAGTGCTGTTATTCAGGTAAGGCATTTCCATTTGGTAGTATTTGTTTGGCATGATGGGTTGGGTTTATGATTGAGTTGTATATTTTAAAAGTAGATATGGACAAGGTTTTTAATATGCTCATCTGTTTAATGAAATAGGTTGGGAATTACAAATCTTAACTTCCCTTATCATTCAGCCCCAGTATGGAGTTTTAAGAACACTGATAATACTTTTTTCAAATTGAATTTAGTTTCTCTCTCTTCCCTTCATTTAGGGATTACTGTCATGGTGGCAAAGACCAAGTTTTTATATACTTTCCTGTGAATTTAGTGAGCATTGTAAACTAGATATGCAGTCAGTCAGTACTCAAAATTGAGGTGTGTATATTTGCTGGAGTGCCTGGCACAATCCCTGTTTATTCCTATTGTAGATCTCTTGGTATCTTTAGCCCTAATACCTTCTTTCACACTGCAGAGCTTTGGATTGGATGATAAGAATCTATGATGATCTTACCCGTAAATCATGTCATTTTAGGTTGAATATTTGCAAATGTCCTGAGGCAGAGTGTAAATCTTTTATGGTACTCGTACTGTAACCAGCATGCGGTGCAGTCTTATCATAATGAGGACATGCAATTATATAAATAGTGAGTGAATGAATGAACCAAAAGGGAATGGCTATGATTTTGTGCGCTAGATGTTTCTGTTAATCAAATGATGTATACTCCTTTTGTTAGTGACTGTCAAATTGTTTCCAACTCATGATGACCCCAGAGAGTAGAACTCCATAGGGTTTTCAAGGTTGTGACCTTTCAAGCAAACAAGTAGATCTTTTTTATGAGAAACCTCTGGCTCGTGTTGAATTGCTAACCTATTCTTTAGTAGTTCACTGCTCAGCTAGTTGTTTCACCTAGAGATTCCTAAATGGTGTACGTTGTTAGATGCCATCGAGTTGCTTCTGATCCTTAGCCAGTCATGTACAGCAGAATGAGACACATGGCCAGCTCTTGGATCATCTTCAGTTGTTCCTATGTAGGAACTTATTATTGCATCCACTCTTTGAGGGCCTTCCTATTTTTTGATGAACTGTACTTTATTTACCAAGCATAAAGTCCTTCTCTAGGGACTGGTCCTTCTTGATAATAGTTCAAAAGGAATTATATTTCACTATACCTGACTTATAAGGAGCGTTCTGACAAGATTTCATCCAAGACAAATATATTTGTTCTTCTGGCAATGCGTGATACTTTCCATATTCATAACTCATGTAGCATCATTCAGTGTCCAACTTTCACATGGTGATTGAAAATATCATGACTTAATTCAGGTCTGCCTTACTCTTTTAAACAGTGTCATGAATATCCAAGTTAATTCAGTAAGGATAATAGAAAATGTAAATTAAAAAGTTAGGAATTATTAATTCCTGTGTTATTTATTATGTTCATTTACTTTATTCATAGTACTTTATTTTTAAAATTTTCATCAAGACATAATGCATAATTTAATAAGAAGCACTCAAATCCTGTACCACTAAAAGTTTTAAAAAGTCAAAAACAGCAGTTCTCTGTCCCAAACCTGTCTACTGTATAATTTTGCTTCTTAAGGAATAGGGGCCAGTTCTAGCTGTGTCTCCCATTGTTTCTGGTTGTTTTTTAAAAGGCATCCTTTTTTGTTGATATTGTTGAGATTTTAGCCCCACTTTTCATCTTTCCCGAGTTGTCTTTTCCCTCACCTCCCAACATAGTTGTGTGACAAGCTAAATGTAATAGTGATGGTTTACACTTTGAGTCACTTGAAAGTGTTATGCCCCTAGTCAACCAGTGAGGTACTAGGACCGCTCTTTTGTAGTGTTCTTGTCTTTTTGGAGTTGGAGCTGTCAACTGTTGTTTTTCTGGTGGTGCTGTTGGCTATGCATTGGGCTACTGACACAAAATCTGTGGTTCAACCAACACCCCGCCCTCTCCCCCCCCCCCCCCCTCCCCCCCCCCAGCCATTCCATGAGAAAGAGGAGGCTTTGTGGTGTGTGAGAAAGAGGAGGCTGTGTGGGTCTTGAAAGAGATATATTCTAGGAAATCCTACAGAGAATTTCTACTTTTTACAATATAGGTCCACTATACCCCATTGTGCATGAGCCTCAGGAACTCACGGGAACAGGTCTAACTCTCCTGTAGGCTCATGATGAGTTGGCCTTGACTCATCGGCAACACGTAAAGGGTTGGAATGGTTTCGATGGCAGTTAGGTTGGTTTATTAAAACTTTAAATAGTCATATTCATAATAATTTCTTCATGCTCATACATACTGGTCTCCCCCACGCCCCTGTATTCATTTCCTTTAGAACATGTTTGTGCTTTAAATCCATGCTGAAGTTTGGCTTTTTGTGATTTAAGTTTGGTTACTGGTCTCCTCTCTCTCTCTCTCTCTCTCTCTCTCTTTACTATTCTTGCTTTGTCTTAGTTCTATCATCCTGTAGCCCCATTTCTATTATTTCAATTACGTCTGTCCTCTATCTAGGTTGTATGTCTCTTTTTAGCCTAGAGGGTGTGTACACCAGGGATCCCCTTCATTAATATATAATTCCATTTTTTACTCACCGTTTGAAGCCTCTTCATTTGTACATCTCTGTGACACTATCCATGTAATATTAGGCTCACACATTTATTGGTTCTATATATTTTAAAAAATATATTGTGAAAATGTACAAAACAAAATATCCACCATCTCAACAAGTTCTACAAGTATACTTTCCAGACAGTCATTATATTCTTCATGGTGTGCATTCATTCTTGCTGTCCAAATCTTTCTAATCTATTAGCATAACCTTAATGCCCCTTTACCCTTTTTCTCCATCTCTGGTAACTGCTAAATGATCTTCATTTTTATATACCTCAGTATTTGCTTATTTCATATACATGATAACCTATGTTATTTACCCTTTAGTGACTATCTTGTTTTGTCCAGGGTGTTATTTTTAAGATTTATCCATGTTGTGGCATGTGCCATGAATCTTTTACAGCATAGTAATATTCTGAAACGTGTACATGCCAAATTTTGTTTATCTATTCTTTAGTTTCTCCTTTGTGGCTCTTGTGAAAAGTGCTGGAATGAACATTGGTATACAGATTTCTATTTGCTTTACTGTCTACAGTTGTTCTGGGTATATACTTAGGATCCTAAGGCTAGGATTGCCGAGTCTGGTGCTCTATGGAATTACTGATACTAAGATAACCATAACATGTCTGCAATGTTTTACACTTGTGCCTGTTTGCATTTTCATTTTGAAGAAATTGTTTGTTATTCTAGTAACAAATATCAGATTTTTAGAATTTTTAAAATTTTCATTTATAATCTTTGCTTTTGGGGCAAATGAATAACTCTGATGCTCAAAATATCAGAAATAAGAATTTTCCCAGGAAAAGAAAATTGGCACCCTTACACTAGTTGCATCAATTTGATGTTAAAGGAATATAGTTGTCAAAATAATTTTTTTTAAAACAAGTAGTACTGTTATAGTTCTGTTAATAGGATTTCCCCATAGGTTTTCTTAAATTATTGTTATTCTTTTTCAGTCATTATTCAATCTTTTGGAATTTAGAAGATTAGTACTGAGTTACAAACCTCCATCAAATCCTGAAGATTTACCTCGAAACCAAAAGGTAAAATTACTAAAGCTTTTTAACCAGAGATTTATAGTAATCTCTTATGTGTGATTGCTTTGGGGGTAATTGCTTCATGAAATCTGAAGCTTAATGTTCAAACTTGAATACTATCTCATGGAATCTCAACTACTTATATAACTTGCTTATTTTGTATCAATATATTATAAATAAAATTTTTCTTCACATTTCAGAATGATGATTCATTTTTGTGTCATTGTAGTTGCATTTTACCCCTTATTTGCTGTGAAATTTTATATGTTACAACTCAAGGTCATTTTGGAATCATTTTCTAAAAAATGGAATAGAAAATAGCTTGTTATTTTACTGGATAAACTCTTAAAGATAAGTTTTTACTAATTGTCTTTGTTTGATAGTCCCTGATTCTTGTGATTCTCAGCAGGTTTCATTTCCAGGGTCTTTGCTGTAAAATGGTTCAGGGCAGGGCAAAGTCTGTCTTTCTCCTAAAGAGCAGCTAGTGGTTTTGACTTGCCAACCATGATGTGACTTTGTCTTTTAGGGGTAACAGTATTACATATAAGTTTTACAGACATTTCAGTGCATGCATAAATATATAAAATACACACAGATCATCAAAATTTAACCTGATAATGAGGAGGAGTTGGATACGGTTGGTGCTTAGTCAGTTGCAGTAATAATCCCACTTGGGAAGACTTCTTAATCATCTGTATCAAACTTGAGAATTAACGTAGTGTGTTTTGGCTTAATATTATTTTGATTTGTGTTAGTCTGGGTAGACTAGAGAAGGGAATTCATAAACATGCATAGGTATTTAAGAAAGAGTTTTATATACAAGAGCAACTGTACATTAAGAAAACGTCCCAACCCAATCCAGTCCAAGGTCATAAGTCCGATATTAGTCCATATGTCTGATACCAATCCATAAAGTCCTCTTCAGACTCATGAAGCACATGCTATCATGTCAAATTCAAGACAATCACAGGCCAGTGGATAAAAAGTCTTTGGATCCAGCGGCATTGTAAGCATCTCAGCACTGGCAGGGGTCTCTTTGTGGCTTCTCAAGCATCTTAGCACTGGCAGGAGTCTGTACATGGCTTTTCTGGCTTCAGAGGTCTGGTTCCATCAGGGTAAGTCCATTTGACTTTTCTGGTATGTCTCACAGGGAGTCAGCCTTGTGTCTTGTTGGTAGACTGAGTATTGAGTCTCTCACATCCAAGGGGGGAAATATGGCCGGATTTCCCAGAATTCTCAGGAGAAAGCCATGCCCAAACTGGAGGACTCATCGGCTCTCTCCATATTGACAGGATAGACTCTACCCCTACACTCTTTATCCTCAAATTCACAACAGATTAGCTGACTGCCACAGCTGTCTGTATGATCCATTTCTTTCTTCCCTTCATAAACTGTATCGTAACATCTCACTACTTCCTGAATTAGCCTGTCAACTTCAGCAAATTGAGCAGCATTGGAGTCCATGTTTTCAAGGAAATTGTAGGTCCCGGTTCAGTTTTGGAAGCACAAAAAGAACAAAACTCCAATTAGTTCTTTAATTGTAAATTTGTTTTGACAACTTTCCTCCCTTCACTGCCTCATACCTGGTGTCTTTTACAAGTGTGACTTTTATTCCTCCTTTTTCTCCCACATTCTTTAAGATCATCTAATGTGATGAGCTGTTGCTAGGTTGACAGTCTCCAGGTACCAGGGTCATAAAGGCTCATGTGTGTGTGATTTGTACAAACATTGAAATACTATTTTCCATGTGACTTTCATTCTGCTGCATTATTCTTTCTTCTGGCCAAGGAGAGAACCATAGTTATAACTTAGATGGCCACTCATGAGCTTTTGAGACCTTAATCACTGCTTCCCATTATTACTTTTGTGAACTATGTTATGCCAATTGATCTTGTCCCCGGCCAGCCCAGTGACTCATTCTCTAAAGGTGTTTACTTATATCTTCCCCATTTAATGTGTTTTGGTCTTTTGTCAGGATCAGCTGTCTAGGTGGATGGATTAATTCTGGGTTTTCAGTTATATTCACTTGGAAGAGTGTCTTATTGTACGAATTCTAGAGGGTGTACACTCAAATTACTGCATGGTAGGTTTCAACATAAAAAAGTGAAAAGCCTCCTACTTTGTTCTTCTTCTTTAGTACTACTTTGCTTATCTGGGATATATTTCCTTTTTATGTTAACTTGGTAATTCATTTTTTCATCTCTTTAAAGAATAATGCTGGAATCTGGATCTGGATTGCATTATATTTGTATGTTTATTTGTGTAGTATTGATTTTTTTTACCATGTTGAATCTTCACATAGTCTATGATTTTGGTAAATTCTTCTATTATGTAGATCTCCTTTATATTTTTGTACTGTGATTTTGAATTTTCTTGTATAGCTCTTTTATCATTGTCATTATATTAAAAGATTAACTTTGAAATCTTATTTTAAAATTCTATGTTCTGAGGTGCAGATTCTCAACACTAAAATATATTAAATTATTAAACATTGTGGAAACAACAATAAAGCAAGAAAGACAGTATATAGGGTCAAGAGAAAATTAGAGAAATATAAGTTCAATCGTTAACAGCTTTCTAGAGAAAATTGTATCTTATACTGGGGTAGTAGGCATTTCTCAATGTCGTTTTAGCTGAAGAGGAGACCTGGTGTCCCACTGTGTTACATATTAACCAGCTGGCATTTTAACCCAGCAGTGACATGTGGAAGATGAGGAGCTCTGTTTCTGTAAACATAGGAGTAGTTCTACTCTGTCTTATGCGGTTGTTGTTTTTTGGAATCAATCCTAAGCCAGTGATAATAATTAATAATAATATTTAATTGCTTAAATAATTGATAGAATCTCTTATTTCCATGCAGAAGATGTATTTATCTAGACAAATAGAGTAGAATTTTATATGATATTGTCCCTCAAATGAAATTTTTTAAAAATCTGCCTTGTTGACTGCACTGTACACATCAATTTGGGGAACAAGTATGTGGGTAATTGTGTTAGTCTCGGAAGACCAGAGAAACAAATTCATAACCATGCATGTGTATATAAGGGAGAGGTTTATATCCAAGAGCAGCTGTATATTAAGAAAACATCCCAATCCAGGCCAGTCCAAGGTCATAAGTCCTATATTAGCCCATGTGTCTGATTCCAATCTATAAGCCCTCTTCAGACTCATAAAGCACATGCAATGACACCAGGACAATCAAAGGCCAGTGGATGCAGAGTCTTGTGTAGCCAGTGGTGGTATAAGCATCTCAGCGCTGGCAGGGGCCTTTCTGTGGCTTTTCAAGTATCTCACCACTGGTAGGTGTCTCATATGGTTTGTCCGGCTTCAGAGGTCTGGTTCCATCAGGGTAAGCCCATGTGGCTTCTCCAGGATGTCTCACAGGGAGTCAGCCTTGTGTCTTGTTGATAGAACATCTCCAGGGGATGAGTCAGTTTGTCCCTCACCTCCAAGGAGTAAATATGGCGCCGATTTCGCAGAATTCCCAGGAGAAAGTCATGCCTATACAGAGTTCTCATTGGCTATCTCCAGACTGACAGGCTAGACTCCACCCCTATACTGTTAATCCTCAGATTGACAACAGATTAGGTGACTGCCACAGACCACCTCATGTTAATTTGACACTTTCACATAACACTGCAAACAATAATAAAATCATATCTGTACCTAACTGGATAAACTAAAATGCATGCAATTCAACATCATTTAAAATCACAGTGATCAATAGCGACAAGATCTCTGATAATTAGTTGTTAAACTGTTCAGCTGTTAACCAAATCCTTTTGTTTAAAACCACCAGTTGCAGCCTCCCTCAGGAGAAAGGCACCGCAGTCTAATTCCGTAACAACTGCAGCCTTAGCAACACAGGTCCATTTTACTCTGAATTTATAGGAGTGCTATGAATCCAAATATATTCGACAGCAGTGTTTTTTGTTTTGTTTTAACCTTCTACATATTGGTCCTATTTTGCCTAACACTGATAGAAAGGATAAGATTTATGTAAGGTGCCAAGTATGGCTTTCGACATTTATTATTTGATGAGACAATGTTTATAGCCACATGAGCTTGAAAACTAATGTGTAAGATACAGAACGTATTCAGAATCACTTTGATAAAATTATAGAGATGTTATTTATATGTTGTGCTAATAAGCATATACATTTTTTAAAGTTAGGGATTAAAGATGGTCAAAAGTGTTTAAACATTGAGTGAAAAAATAAGATAGTCATTGTTATCAGTAATACTTGAACTGTGTGACATAATACTATCTAGGAAAATTGTGTGGTAATTAGAAAGCTGTAGCTAAGATGCTCACTGTAACCATTTCTTGGTCTTACTCACACTTACCCTCTTTTAGCAGAAACATCACAAAAAGATGACAACATAGATGTTAGTTTAAGGAGGCAAAGATGAAAATGCTCATAATATTCAGAGAAAATCGTCCCATAGGTATTTTCTTATAGCTAAAGTCTTATTAATTAAAAGGCTGTTGTAAAATATGAAAATAAAAATAATATATGAATTATTGAGGATTCATGAAGGTGGGTGGTTAGGGGAGGGAGGGGATAATAGAGGTGCTGATACCAAGGGCTCAAGTAGAAAGATACTGTTTTGGAAATGATGATGCCAACATATGTACAAATGTGCTTGATACCATTGATGTTAGAAGACCTGTAAAAGCCCCCAATAGAATAATTTTTTTTAAAGACCAGAAAAAAAGTAATAAAAATAAATTAAATCCTTATTTAGGGTGAATATTTCTAAACTAACAATATTTTCTGCACTTTGGCTAGTGAGAAGTAAATGAGAAGAGAATTTGTTTAACTGAAGGCTAGAGTATATTTCTGGATAAAATGCCTGAAGATATTTTAAAATTTACCAAATAAGCATCCTAGAGATACCTCCTCATTCTTCCTTTGTAAACAGATAAAAAAACCTGAACAATTGGTAGCACAGGAAAAGATACCTGTAAGAGGACAAAAAATTTAGGGGAGCTTTGTGGTTACTAGGCTGAAATGAAGCTCAGGGGAAGAACAGCCAAGCAGAAACAGTTGGCATTTTTATATTGAGGAAATAGAGTTTATACTTTGGGAATACCAGAGAATCTAAAGGTGTATCATGCAAGAATCTTGCAACACACAAGAGTATAGAAACTTTACTGCTATTATTACATGATAGATTTATGTAAGCCATGTCAATAACCACATTAAATTAAAATTAGAAATAATGGAATCCTCTCATAAAGCAGAAGCTATCATATTGCATTAAAAAGAAAAACTAGACTATGGCCAGTCTAAAAGATGACCATTTTATATATATATAGACACACATAGGTTAAAAATAAAAAGAATGAAGAAATACATATTATACTAATGGTAATCAAACAGGAACTTGTGGTTGTTACATAATCTGTTGTTAATTTGAGACTTAAGAATAGAGGGTTGGGGGTTGACTTGTCAATCAGGTCGCAGCTTGATGTCCTCATTTGGAGGCACTAAGCAGATAAATAGATCACTGGAGGCGTGACCCATGCACACACTCCCTGTGTCACATTACTGACCACAAGCCTAATGGAGTTATGCTGTTGACGCTAAAGCCCTGGAGTCGAAGGAGCTACATAGAGACCCTGCCAATGCTGAGATGCTTCCTTTGCCTCTGGACCCACAAGACTTTCCAACCACTTGACCTGTGATCTTCCTGCATATGGCATATGTGGCGTGAATATGAAGAGGAATTTATAGACTGGTCTCAGACACATGGGCTAATGTTGGACTTACGGTCTTGATCTGGACTAGGTTGGGATGTTTTCTCAATATTCATTTGCACTTGTACCTAAAGGTCTTTCTTAAGTACAGATGAGTCTCTCTGTTTTGTTTTTTTTTTTTTTTTTGTCAACCTGGACTAACACAGAACCTTTGGAGGCTATTACAATTTCAGCAGATTTTAGGCAGGTAAAGAATGTTGCTTGTGTAATAAAGAAAGTAATTTAAGAAAGATAAATGAGTCATTCACCACTGAGACAGTACATTTCTAAAATTTTATTCACTTAATAACAGAGTTTTAAAAACATTAAGTAAAAACTGACATAAATGAAAGGAGAAAAATGGGAATCCACGATTATAGTCAATGAGTTTAATACCTTTCAATCTACAAAACAAGTAGAAAGAAACTTAGTAAGGATACAAAGTGAACAATACTTTCCACTGTGTTTTATAAGCAAGGACAGTGAGACTTCATCTATATACTTTGGGTTTATCAGAAGGGAACAGACCTTGGGGAAGGATATTAGGCTCAATAACTAGAGAGTTTATGAAATCGATGGATTGACAAAATAGTGGCAACAATGGGTGTGAGGATGGAGGAATGCCAGGCAGTGACTTACTTCGTTGCACCTTGGATCGTCACTAAGGGCCAGAATTAACTTCATGGCTCTTACCCTAACAACACCCACAACTTAGAACTTACGGAGACTTGTAGCCTACTGATGACTGCACTTAACCTTGAACTGACCATGGACTGTCAGAAGAGAAGCAAATCTCTCATGGAGGAAGTATCCTTAGAATGCTGCTTAGAAGTGAAGATGATTTCGTTTCATGTGCTCTGACCATGTTACCAGGAAGAACTAGTACCTGAAAAAGAATATCAGGACATGCCATTGGTAATGTAGAGAGCTTGCAAAAAACAAGGTGATCCTCAATGACAACGTAGTGACACAGTGATTGCAATAGTAGATTCAAACAGAACAACACTCGTGAGGAGGCCACTGGCCCAGCAGTGCTTCATTTAGTTGGTTGTACTTGAGGTTTCATGTCAAATAAACAGGCACTATGTTTTTCATGTAGTTAGGGTTTCATCAGGAGATAAACTTTTTGATAGTGAATATGCAAATAGTTTTGATGCTTTATGTCCACTAGTAATTTACAGAAGCTAGACTGAACACTACTACCACCACCTACAAATGTGATAAACTTTAAGGATACAGTTTTGCTCCTATGCCAGATTAAGATTTAAAATTATAGAAAAATGGAAAGGCGGGGAACCCAGGACGGATGAACCCCATGGGACCAGTAGTGGGAATGAAGCTGCTGGATGGGTGGAGGGAGGGTGGGGTGGAGAGGGGGCGCTAACTTCAGGAATCTACCTTTAACGCCCTACTGGGGGGACAGACACTGGGGAAGTGGGCACGAGGAGACATCGAACAGTGTAAGTTATGACAAAATAAATTATGGAGTATTGAGAGTTGGTGGGGGAGTGGGGAGCAAGAATGGAAGGGAAGGGATAAGAGGCTGAGGTCAGAGGCGTGGATGGAAAGGTGGAGATTCAGAGGGTGATGACAGCTACAGGCATGTAAAGAAGCGTGGCACAATATATGTATTTATGTATTATGAGAAATGATGTATGAGCCCCCAATAAAATGATTAAACATGAAAAAAATTATAGAAAGGCAGAACTAATCTGTCTTTGCACTTCATTGCATTGGCAGTAGGTGAAACTACTAACTTGAGAATTTAAGATGTATGCTTTGGAAATTCAAAAGACATGTTTTTGAAACTGCTGTTCTTAATTTCCTTACATTCCACCCATTTCTTAGAAGTAGGCTCAGTAATTCTTTAACTGTAATGGGGGATCTGGCAGAGGGACTGTCCTCATCTCTGCCTCCTCCTTTTAGTTTCTTAGCTGCCTGTATTGATACTTTAATCTGCAAGTCAAGTCTTTGGAAGAAATTTCAGGCTGATGCTTCGTCAGGCTGCACTACCTGAACATCAGATTTCTATGGACTGGGAGGGGGCAGGTCTTTCTAGCCATCTGTGGCTTCTTTACATGAAGAAGACTGCTCTATACAATTTCCTTTTCTGGAGCAACAGTTGCATTAAGTTCATTAAACAATCAAGGCTTCTCATAAAACTGGAAGGCTCATTTGAACTTGTCGGCTTTTTTCAACTTCACCTTGAGCCTAATTATGACCATCTAATGGACTCTTTCACAGCTTCTGTACTTGATTTGCCTACTGATTCGGAGCTTCTCTGTCATGTCTTCCCCCAGATGTAATCAATTTGATTTTTTATGTATACCTTCTGGAGAAGTCCATGTGTATAGTCACCATCTATACTGAAAAAAATATTTGTGATAATTCATTGGTCTCAGAAAATTCTTCTATAGGATCTCTAGTTTTGTTTCTGCTACCGAAACCATGTTTCCAACTACCAATCCTGGATCTTTGTTTAGAATTTTAAATTCTACTCACCAGTAATTGTCACTATATCTTGAGTGTTTGATCAATTTCATACCGAAGAAGTTGATACAGTTCTTCAATATGTTTATCACTATTTTTAGTGGTTGGTGTATACATTTAAATAATAGTTGAAGTAACTCAATATCCTTGTATTTGTATAGATAGTATTGTGTCACAGATAGAACTGTGCTTCAGTATGGATCTTGAAATATATTTGTGAATATCAATGTGACATCAGGCCTCTTGAATTCTTCATTCCCAGCATAGGAAACCATATGCTGACCTGAGACAGAATAACCAGTATGGTCCATTTCAGTTTACTAATGCATAGGATATCAATCTTTATGCACTCTATTTGCAATTTTCCTATATTCATACTTTATACATTTTAAGTTCTGAATCTTCATAAATGTTTGCAGAGGTTTCTTCACATTTTGAGGCCTTGCCCATCAGCAAATGAAGGTCTTGAAAGCTTTACTCCATCCACATTATTAAGGTCAACTCTACTTTGAGAGAGTCTTCCGACCTGAGGGACTCATCTGGCACTGTGTCTGACAGTGTTCTGCTGCTTTCCATGAGGTTTGCCGGGATGGATTCCTCAGAAGTGGACAGCCTATTCTTTCTTCATTGTGTGTTTTTCATTTTGAAGTTCTGCTGAAATCTGTCATTTTGGGGTGACCCTGCTGATAGCTAAAATACCAGTGACATACCTTCATATGATCGAGCTTCTCTGATCATCTCTTCATTGGTCATTGAAGTTGTTTTTAGGTGCTGTTGAGTTGGTTCTCACTCACAGCAAATCTATGTGCAATAGAGTGAAACACTGCCTGGTCCTGTGCCGTCCTCACGGTTGTTGTTACATTTGAGCTCATGGCCGCAGTTGCCGTGTCAATCCCTCCTGTTGAAGGTCTTCTTCCCCTCATTCCTGACACTTCACCAACCATGATGCCCTTGTTCAGGAAATGGTCTCTCCTGACAACGTGTCCAGAGTTCTTGAGATGCAGTCTTGCCACCTGGCCTCTAAGGAACATTCTGGCTGTACTTCTTCCAAGGCAGATTTATTTATTCTTTTGGCATCCCATTAGTCATTAGGGAAGTGCGATTTAAAATCAGATAGGCTACTGCATCCGTTAAGAAGGCAGATTATAATCAATTGTTGCTCAGGATGTATGGCTAGGACTCTCCTACAGTGCTGCTGGGCTGATGAAACGGTCTAACAACTTTGAAAAATGATTTGTTACTTCTGAAACATGTGCTGTGGGATCCAGCAATTTGCCTCATGGTTTTTATCCAAGATAATGAAAACATATGTCCATATCAATATTCACAGCTGCTGGGAGAATTTAAATGATAAATAAGTTCTAATGTATTCACACAATGGAATACCACTTAACAATAAAATGGAATTAAATACTAATACACTTAGTCACATTGGGGAAGTCAAAAAATAATTCACAATGGAAAGAAACCAAACTCAGACGAATACATGATGTATAATTTAAGTTATATGCATTTCTAGAAAATATAAAAGGACCATGGTGCCTGGAAATGGTGGGGTGAGGAGTGGAGTGAAGAAACTTTTGGCAGTGATGGATGTATGTGCCATCTTAAAAAAAAAAGTTTCATTTATTCACATACCACATATGTTAATGATTCACTTCCATTACAAAGAGCTGTACATTCATCACCACAATTTCGGAACATTTTCTTTTTCAAATATAGATTTTATTGGGGACTATTATAGCTCTTATAACATTCAACACATAATTTGTATTAAACACATTTGTACACATGTTGCCATATTCATTTCCAAATATTTTCTACTTGAGCCGTTGATATTAAGCTCCACTTTCCCCCATCCTCTAGTTCTTTTTTTTAAAATTCCAGCTCCCTATATTTGCCCCTCGCCCTTCTACTGCCCCATGAACCCCTAATAATTTACAAATTGTTATCCTCTTTTCATATCGTACACTGCCCAATGTGTCACTTTACCCACCCACCCTGTTGTCCATACCCAAGAGAGGAAGTTTTATGTAGATTCTTGAAATTAGTTTCCCCTTTCTACTTCACCATCCCTCCACCCTCCCAGTATCACCACTCCCCCCACTAGTCCCGAGGGATCATCTGTCTTAAATTCCCCAGAACATTTTCTGATCATACTTGTTTTTACTCCCCTTACCGTTAATGCCCCTTTCCTTACCTGGATAATTATAAATCCAGTTACTATCTCTGAAGGTTTACCTATCCTGAGTTTCACATATAGAAAATCATACAAAACACAAACAGGAAGTAAACAAACAACCCAACAATTCCACAAAACAAATACCTTAATCAAAAGAAAAGCGGAAAATATAAACATTTGAAGCAAGTTTAAAATGTGCCAAAAGGGAGATCAAATGATAAGATATTACATTCTAGCCTAACTGTATCTGCCATCCATTCTACAAAACTCCCTCCCTGACAGCAAGGTTATTCATGTCCCTGGACTGTGTTCGAGATGATTCACAAGATGCTTCATCCATTTAGAGACCCCGGAGATGGGTTTTGGGTTTCTGCAGTCACCTATAGCCTTCTGTAAGGCAGGTATTCATAATTTAAACTAATAGTTTCCCCTGATTTGGATTTTACTATTTATAATTATTTGATCTAACAGACTGATGTGCCTCTTCCATGTGGACTTAGCCGATGGCTCACTTTGATGGTTTCTTGTTAGACAACAAGCCTTTAAGAGCTCAGATGTTTTTCTTTTTGATAGCCAAGCATCATCTGTTTTCCTCACCACATTTTTCTTTAGGATCAGTATCTTCCATGCTCTCTCCATGGCGGGTGAATGTAAAGTTTAAGAACATGTCTTAAATAGTATTCTTATATGGGGACTAGAATTAGTGTGAGTCCTAAATCTATTCATATATCTAGAGACATCATTATCATTTTAAGATAGAGTACATGATAAATTATTCCACTGGGACATAAGGTAATTTCTTGAGACAAGGAAATTATACTAGTATAGGTTGGCTTCAGACTTTGATCATCAATTGTTAACTTTTACAGATTAAACTATTAAGTGACTGGAGACTGTTTACAAGAACAATGGGGCTTGGTGATAAGGCAAAGGGTTTAATCAGAGTCGTTCATGAATGCAGAACCTTGCCTGCAACACTAATGCATGTTATTCTAAAGCAAGGAGAGCATTAAAATGGTAACTCTGTCAGCCCAGGCCACCATCTTCGACATCCTCAAAGTAAAATATCTGAACCAAAGTTTAACCAATTCTATAGCCATGGGATAGCAGTCATCTGATTCTTCTCAGATGAGTGTATTTTAGCCTTTAGTCCAAGGTTGTATTTTGATTTTCTTTCATCTGCCATAGGTGAGTTTGAAGTACAGTCCCATTCACTTAGTGCAGTTTTCACATTGAATCCTCCAGGTGTGGCGTATGAAGAATGTTGTTTATTGATTTACATCTTCAAGATCTTGAGCATTTCTCCATTTGTTTGCTAACCATTTTATTGTTGTCCCTTGCAAACTGTCTAAATGTCCTTTGTCAACATTTTAATTGGAATATTTGTTGTTTTCTATTGAGGTCTTTTAGTAACTAGTAACTAGTCCGTTATCTGTCCTGCCATTTAATGCTCCCCCCCCCCCCCAATCCATGGGCTCATTATATTTCTTCTTTGACTTACCTTTTTTAGTCTACTTGTTTTATTTTAATAGCTCTGTCTTTTATTTTGTGTGCCATATTGTGTGTTTCCTTTGTTATAGTTGGTATTCTGTGCAACTGACTCTGTCTAGTGACGTGGGAGAGATCTAATAGTCGGAAAACATACAGTGGTTATATGGAGAAAGGGAGAGACATGGGGAACTGGGGGGATATAGAGGGGAAGAGGAGAGAATAAAATAAAAGTAGTGATAGTAATAATTGGCTGTCCATCCTGACCAACAGATTTGTAAAAACTAATGGAAAACTGTATTTTAAGAGGGATAATCAGAATTAAGAGACTTCATGGATATACATTTCAAGAGGACTAGGTAGAAAGAGGGTCGATATTCAGGCAAGCAGAAAGAAGACTAGTGTGTGGGCACTGAATTTCTATTGCTATGACAGTGTGCATGTGGGTGAGTCTGTGCACGTAGGGAAAAAAAAGTTAATTTTGGGTGAGTGTGCTAGAATCTTAAGGCCTGCCTGCTTTTTGCTTGACAGGAATACACTTTCTCAGGAGGGTGGGATCCCACTGGAAGAGGAAGTGGGAGAGAACTAAGGGCAGGGAGAGAGGAGCATTATCATAGAACAAAAATTACAAAAGTAAAACAGTTCTTGTGATTGAGAATTCCTGCTCCTTTGTTAGTGTTACTGTATGTACTTAGGTTTGTGTAAAGAGGCGAGACATGTGGTGGGGAGGGTACCAGAAAGCAAAAAGAGAAAGAGGAAGGTTGAAAATGTCAAGTGGATACTAAGAATGTCTGTACCAACATGATCTGCTGTCTGCTATGAATATGTGGTAATTAATGCTGAAATGATAAATATAGTGTCAGTTAGGATCTCTGCTGGTTTTCATGCTTGAATTCTGCCTTCAGGATCCTGTGTTTATCTTGATTATAATAGATACATACTGAACATATCACTGATTCATATCCTTTAGTCTGAGTCTGATTTACACTTGTGTACTGACATTTAAAAATAATCCTCACTTAGATTTTGTTTGTTTTTTATTAGGAACATCGGAATTTGCCATTTATGCGAGAGCTTCGATATTTATTTGCCCTTCTTGTTGGGACAAAGAGAAAATATGTGGATCCATCAAGAGCAGTTGAAATTCTTAAGGATGCTTTCAAATCAAATGACTCTCAGCAGGTAACGCTTTTGTATCTACTTCTTTATTAAACCATTGGATATTTAATCTGACTGTTCCTTAAGCTGTATTTTCAAGGATATCTGAATTTTTTTGATACTTGAAATTTTAAGGTGTGATTATTTAGCTTTATCAAAAAGAATCTCATTCAAATAACTCATATTAGAAATAAACCTAAAACATTATATTAAAGACTCGAGCAAACTCAATAAGGCCATTGAAAGTGTTAAGATAGTTGTATGTCTAGTGATTCAAATTATAATTCAAAGTAAAATGTTAAATATTTTCATTGTGTAGATAGGTCTTCACAAGTGTATAATAATCTAATGTTAATGTACTCTACTTGTTTATGTTATAGAGATGCTCTCACATGTATACACCTAAGTTTAACTGAGGTTTCTACAATTCACATACTAAATACCCCTGCACAGTCGAAATTCCACATATAACTTTTGACTCTTCAAACACTTAGTAGCCTACTATTAACTGGAAGTCTTAGTGATACATACAGATTCAGTTAACATTTTTAATGAAGCATGCATTATATATTGTATCTATATAAAAGTAAGTATGAGATAAAAGGCACTATACAAGAAGCACTAGATTTTCACTCTTGCTGGTTTAGATGCTGTGGCTACTACAGGCGTTCCCTTCGCTCTTTTTACTATGATCCTTATGCTGGATAAACTGATTTTAAAATGGTGAGCAATGATAGCTTTTATACCTCAAACCATTTTACATTCAAGCAATACAACTTGTTTTTGACTTTCTCCTGCTTCTTGGAAACATATCCAGCACCATTTATTCCCATCATGCTTTTCAAGGTGTACAGTATTGCACATAACACAATGAAGAATTCTTGAAGAATTCATTAAGAAATCACTTTTTACTTCACTGGAGAGACAAGCTGCTTAAGCAGAAATGATGAGAAATGATGAGTGTCATATGGTGTTTTTTTTTTTTTTTTTTTTGCTATGTTTTGTTTTTTAACTTAGTAGTCTATGCTTCTAAAACCATGCTTTTCAAGGGGCACCTGTGAGGAAATGGTTTGGGGGCTATGTTTGACTTCTTCCTACAAGTGGAAGAATTCAACTTCATGTCTGGCATACCTTCATCCTCCACCTTTTTTTTTTTATCCATTTCTGATTTAAAAAAAATAAAAATAAACTATTCCTCTCATGGTGCATTACTTTTTTTTACTGGGTTCTATAATCTATTACAACAATCACACAAAACTCACAGATAATACTCAATGATTAAAGGGTTTATTAGGGAAGTTAACAGGTTACAAGTCAGGATCAAAATATGTTAAGGTTTCAGTCTTCTTTTTTCCACAGCCATCTTTTCTCAGATATGCTGGCAAGCATGTGCCTTTCTGGTCCTTAGACTCTCACCCACATGGCCCCTTGGTCTCTACTGTGCTCAGGCAAGTGTTACAAACTCCATCAACACTAATGCATACTTTTGGCCAGTCCAATGGGAAAGTTAGCCTCCTGCCCGAAGGCACTCAACTTGTTCGATGTACGGGGAAGTCTACAGTTTTTTGTGGTCTGCGTGCCAGGCACTCTGGTGCCTCTGTTATGGTGCCCTTCGCACAGGAAGCCTGCACAAGCACCTGTGATGACTCTTCTTTGTTTTGAGTATGGGATTCTCTGTTCTTACCTCTGAAATGCCTCACTCTGTGCCCAGAGGAATGGTGAAATTGATCACTTCCCCTCTAGTAGAGTTTCACAGCCCTGATTTACATCATCTCACTCTGTCATTTAGTGGGAAATATGAAGACTGGATAGAAGAGCCGTATCAAGTAGTTTCACTTTACTGTAGCTATAGATGGGCCCACAGACACACCTACACATACACACACCTTTTCTAATGTTTATAATGCCAACTATGCCAGCCCTGGTGGCATAATAGTTATTATTATATGAAAAGTTAGCAGTTCCAACTCAGTAGATGCTGCTTGGGTGATAGCCGTAACAGTTTGCCTGTAAATATTCACAGCCTTGGAAACCTTTTGGGGCAATTCTGCTCCATCTTATATAGGTTTACGGCAGTGCTATGACCCTTTAATACAGTTCCTCATGTTGTGGTGACTCCCCAACCGTAAAATTATTTTCACTGCTACTTCAGAACTAATTTTGCTACTGTTATGAGTTGGGTGACCTGTGAAAGAGTCAATAGACCCTCAAAGGGGTTGAGAATTGCTGGTTTACGGTCAACTCAGTGACAGTAGATTTGGTTTGGTTTTTAATACTTGATCAGTGTGTATAAATGCTAAGTTTGTATGCTTTGAGAAGTGCATATTGTCTGTAAGGTGTAGCCATCCACTTAAGAGTTATCCTGGTGGTGCATTGAGATAACCATGAGGCTGCTAACTGCAAAATTGTCAGTTCAACCCCTCAGGCTCTCTAGGGGAGAAAAATGAGCTTGCCTGCTGCTTGAAAGATTTAGATTGGGAAGCCCTGTGTAACATCTTATAGGGTTACTATGAATTGGAATGAACTTAAAGAGAGTGGATTTGTTTCTTTTGGTCTTGTTTCATACAGCAACAGCAGATCATACCCATTGCCCCTGATTCCGTTCCGACTCAAAAAAATCCTGTATAAGATTTTCAAAGTTGTACATCTTTTTTGTTTTGTTTTGTTTTTTGGGCATGACTGCCCTCTGGTGGTGGAGTAGGAGGCCCAACCTTTGCTCCTGTGGAGCTGCTGCTGGAATTGAACCTTCATCCCCGTGGTCCGCAGTCCTGTGCACAACCACTATGGCACCGGGACTCAGCCCAGTTGTTCATCTTTATGGGAGTAGATAGCCTCATTTTTCTTTTGTCCATTTGGTGATTCTACTTAGATCGTTGGAACCTACCCTTATCAGTCCTGATATATGTGTTTGTGTATGTATACTGGAGTATTGTGTTAATACTTATATTTGTTATTTCTTTCTGAGGATGTTTCAGAAAGATTTTTGAAAAGTCCCATTATTGTTTAATTACATTTTCGTATAGTTTTTGAAGCTCCCTTGTAAATTTTTTCTTGCTTCTCCTAGGTTTTTTTTGTCTTAGGTAGGTTATGACTATGTTATGAGTACATACATATTCTTAACTATTAAATTTTCATGGGGAATTAAGACTTTTAGTGTTATTAAATATACTAATTTTTCTAATAGCAACTTCTTAACTCCTTTTGTCTTATTTCTGGTTCTGTGGTATATCTCCACCAGAGCCACAGTGCTACATTGCGTCACATGTCTGGTTGCTCACCACAGGTCAGCTGTTTGAGCACCAGTTGCTCTGGGGGAAGAGCATGAATTTTCTGCTTCCATAAAGATGTGTAATCTTGGAGAGTCACAGGGGCATTTCTACTCTGCTGTAGCAGAGCTATGAGTCAGAATCAAGTCAATGACAAGAAATTTGGTTTTGGTTGGTATATCTCCTCTCACCCCTTTATTTATTTTTAGCTTTTTTCTGTTGATTTATTTTAATTATGTCTACTATGCATTGCACACATTTGGGTTCTTGCTTTTTTAAATCCTTTGAAAATATGTTTCTTTTTGATAGCTGAGTGTGTTAACTCCCTAAGCCTGGAGCAACAAATAACCACAAACTGGTTGGCATAAAGCCATGGAAAATGTTCTGTGACAGAACGTATCCTGTCACAATTTGACAGGGGTATGCTATTTCTGAAGACTTTATTGAAGAATCTGTTCTGTATCTTTTTCTTAACTTCCGGTATTCGGCAATCTTAGCATTCTCTGGCTTTTCAAAGCATCAAGCATCAGCCAGTCTGTTTCCATTGTCACATTATTCTCTTTCCGTGTCCCTCTTGCTATGTCTTCTCTCCTACACTTGTAAGAAGCATGGCATATTGGACTAGCCCCACCCTCACGAGTCTTTTCTCAGCTTGGTTTTATCTGTAAAGACCCTATTTTTCAAGGAAGATAATATTTATAAGCACCAGATGTGTGTATATATATCTATATATATATAGATATAGATATATCTTGTCACATTCAGCTCATAATAGTGAGTTATCCTGTAATATTTACTCAGAAGTTTTCCATCTTCTTTTATTATGCCTTATTATTTCTGTGTTCAAATGATACTATTTTCTGTTTTATCTGTAGTATTCTCCACTTTCTCTTATTTTGAAACTTTATTTGTTCGATGTTGCATTTTCTATTTTCACGTTTGTTTTGCTAGCATTTTTCTCTCCTGTTTCCATCATAAAACTTTTCTTGTATTTTTTATATTCAATTTTCAGTATTCAAATATTTCAATTCGAAGAAACTCAGCAACTATGGTGAAAAAGATGAAAATAAAAGATATTGGAACATTTTCACAAACTTTTTCAAGCCCTTCCCCTTTGTCGTTTTTATATTATGCAAGACTTGTGGGATACCCTTTTGTATTCAGTGCTTTTTAGTTTTAATCATATCTCTGTTTTTAGTTTTAAATGTACACTTTTGTAGGATGGCCTCCTTGATTCTCTCTTGGTGAAAGTAGGTAAAGTTATTTTTTAGGTCAATTGCTGTACTGGGTTCTGTGTCTTTCAAAATACATATTTGATTCCTTTTCCATAGTACTTGTATATATAAACTTATTTGGAAATAGCATCTTGGTATCTCTGTAGTATAGTGTACCTAATCTAATGTGACTGTTGTCCTTGAAAGCGAGAGCTAGACATCAATGGAGAGCTACCATATGATGGAGGTATGATGACCTAGGAATACCATGACAGATTGGAGTTATTTTTCAAGGAAGATAATATTTATAAGCACCAGATGTGTTAAGGAGTACCCATAATTGCTGTCAGAAGAAGCTAAGAGAGAGGGGCATGGAATACTCAAAGCCCTGAAAGGAGTGGAACCCTGATGGTAGACTACTTTCAGACTTCTAAAATCCAGAACACCCAGAGAATACATTTCTGTCTTTTTCAGCTACTCAGTTTGTACTTTGTTGCAGCAGCACAGGACTCTAATGTAATTTCTAAGGAAGACAGAAAGTGACTTCTAAAGAAGAGTATATTATGATAGATAAGCAACTGAGCTGTTTTTGCAAGATTCAAAATCTTGCAAGAAATGTAAAGTTAGGAAAAGGTGTAAAAAGTTATTTTAAGGCATTATGTAAATTTCCTGTTGTTGGGTGCCATCAAATAGGTTCTGGCTGATAGCACCCTGAAGCACAGCAGAATGAAAGATTGCTCAGCTCTGTGCTTCTCACAATTACTATGTCTCAGTCCCCTGTTGGCAGCCTTTGAATCAGTGGATCCCATCCAGGGTATTCCTATTTTCTACTGCCCTTCCCCTCTACCAAGCCTAAGGTCTTCCTCCAGGGGCTGCTTTCTCCTGATAACATGTCCAAAATCTTGCCATGCCCACTTCCAGCGAGCTTCCTGGCTGCTGTATTTCTTCCAAGACAAATTTGTTTGTTCTCCAGTATTTTCAGTATTCTCGGCCACACCATTATTCAAGTGTGTCGATTTTTCTTTGATCTTCCTTATTAATGTTTACCTTTCATACTGTGTATGAGGTGTTTTAGAGATGCCATGGTTTGGGTCAGGAGCACCTTGATGATATCCTCAAAGTGATACCCTTGCTTTTCAGCACTTTAAATTTCTCAGTTTCTATAACAAGTTGTCACAAAGTAAGAGGTTTATATTCTTTTCAAGTTCTCGAAGCCAGAATTGGAAGCCAAGGATTTGCCAGTCATCAATCCTCTAATGGCTCTAGACAGTGGGTCTTAACCTTCTGATTGCCAGGACCCTTTAATACAGTTCCTCATGTTGTGGTGACACCGCCCCCCCCCCCCCCCCCCCCCCCCCCCCAGCCATGTAATTGTTACTTTATCACCGTAATTTTGCTACAAAAATGATATGACTTATGCCCTCAAAAATGTTGTTTGACCTCTAAAAGGGTTGCTACCCCCAGGTTGAGCTCTGCCGCTCTAGGAAGATTCGTTTCTTCCATTGTGTGGTTCCTTGGCTGTGGCAGCATAACTCCAGTCTCTTCTTGTCTTTAGTTGGCTTTTTACTGCCTGTGTTTTCGTTGTCTTCTTTTTCCCATTGCATAAAGACAAGTGTGAGTGACCGTGGGGTCCATCATAACCCAGGATAACCCCATCCTGAGATCTTTATCTTAGTTACAACATCCAGAGTCCTTTATTTCAAGGAAGATCACATTCTGAGGTTCAAGATAAATCTCTTATATTAAGGAGTGTGTGGGTCTTTATTCAAATCACTATTATTAATATAAATATAATTTGATTTTTACGCTGAGAATTTTACACACAGACACAATATGACACTTTGGAGCAATTTACTTATGCTTCTTAGACTTCAGTTCCCACATTTTTTAATATGTGTAGTTTTGCCCAAACATTCTTTAATAACTTGAAAGTGGAAAAAATATGATAGCTAATTTTATTTGTGAGCCTATTTTTGTAAGTTAAGACATATTGTCTGCTTGGGTCTTTGATTGTATGGTCTTTGAGAGATTTACTTACTTTCCCCCCCTTCTTCTACATGAACTTATATTCTATGTTCCAACTCATTTTATTGGAGAAGATGATATTTTGTAAGTGTTATTACTACTTGTTTATGTTTTTCCTTTTGTGGAGAACCCAAGGAAGGGAAAGTGAAAGCTGATAAATGTGTCAGTTCTTAATTGAACATCAATTTTGGGTTGATAGAATAGCAGTGTAATTTTTTAACTGAAGATTTGACAGGGAATCAGTGATTGGTTGTACTCAACTTTTACATGTTAATGGGTGAATTAGTAATAGTGTGCTGAAAAGGTTGTATATATAAGTTATCAGAAAACACAGTAAATAAAAAGCTTAATTAAATAAAACGATTAAAGTTTGAGCCTGTTATGTTCAATATTTCCCCCACTAGGACTATAAATTATTAAAGGTGATGTTTTCCAACTGTGCTCTTTGATTTATACCAGTTCTAAATGACAGTTTTGAGGGACTCATCCCACCCAATATTCTTTTATTTTGAGAACGAAACACATTCTGAAGTAGCGTCAGGCATCTATGGTGGATGCCATCTAGTTTTCTGTCAAGTTCTCAGGCCGTTTGAACCAGTGGTATTTTATTATTTTTTAAACTTCATCATGGTACACTCCCAAGATCTTCTGTTATCTCCTGTGATAATCCTCTGTGAAATGACACCTCTGAAAAACCCCAAATTGCCACTGGATGCTTCTGAGCTGACTTCTCTGTTTTAAATTTAACCGGCCCTGGAGTCCACTGTTTTGACTGGACCTTTTTAAAATTAAAGCACCTTAAGATTAAGACAGGTTGAAAAAAAAAATTAAGACAGGGGTACTACTGAGTGAACTTACCTGCATGCAGCCACACAGCAACTGGTCACACTGACACATAAACACATTTTTTTTGTTTTTGATATGTTTATCAACGAGAACCTAGTAGCAATATTTTTTCACTTATTATGGAAAATTTATCAAAATACTGTAGTCTTAATGAATGACACCATTAATAATCTTCAAAAGTGAAGAACCCTTTGGTAATGAGGATTCATCATTTTAAAAAAGTTTATTGTAAAGCTCTATCAGGGAACAGTTGTTTTATAAAATCCCATTTGTAAGTTTGAATTTTAATCTCATTCCACCCCCAAAGTAAAACTTAATTCTCAAAGCTTGCTTTTCTCACACAGGGACTTCATGCTGATTAAATCACTTTTAAAATTTGCACTTAGTGTAAAACATTTGATAGGATAACCTTTGTGTAAGAAGTCAGTGGTTATACATTTGTCTGGCTGCAGGATTTCTGCTGTGATATTTTGTGTGGTAAGTAGGCTGAATGATTTGCAACTTCTTTGTTCTTTCCACAGCAAGATGTGAGTGAGTTTACACACAAATTATTAGATTGGTTAGAAGATGCCTTTCAAATGAAAGCTGAAGAGGAAACGTAAGTTACCATGAAATTTATTGATGATAATTTAGAAGGCCATGTATATATTTTTTCTTTTACATATTTTATATCGACCAAGAAATAGAACTGAATTAGACTTGTGGGCATCTAAATGTTATCTGTATTATTACCAGTCTGTTTTTGTGATCACAAATGTTTGGAGTATTTACTATGAGAACAGAATCTATTCAGAAGGATCTAAATGATGAGTCTCTAAAGGGTTAATGCACACATACTGTTGCCTTAGATTCAACAGTCACTTTCCATCAGGAGGACATATGGATAAGTGGTAGAGAAAGAGGCTGAGTGACAATTCTAATTCTTTTTCACATGGAAATATGAGAAGTGAAATATGAAGTTTCTTTTCAACATTCCTTAACCTTTTATTGTCTATCATTTGTATCTAACCATTATTTCAAGCTATTTAAAATGTGTGCCTTGTCTCCATGAAGGAAATAATAAGCATACTTTCAGTTGACCCTATATCCACCCTCATGTGGTCATTATCATAATATGGACTCTGTTCACTGTGTGTGTGTGTCGTGATTGGTTTGGGTTTTTTGTTTTTTTTGTGAAACTGGTGGACCTTTGAGGCTTAGCTGCTAACAGGCTCTGATGTGAGTCTACATGTGAGTTAGTTACGTAAAAAATGAGAATACACCTTATCCAACTCTGAAGGATCTTTCCCATATATCTGTTTTTAATTTTCAAATCATAGTCCACCTTTGTTGTCCAGTAAAGATCATCATTACAGGGTCTGCAATGAAATTAAGGGTCTTCTAACAATACAATGTTAAGAGCAAAGTTTGCTTCCAGACATTAATATAGATATATATATCTTGGAGGCCTAGGAAAGTCAAAGCAGCAACTCTGCTCTGTCTTACAGCAGGACTACTAGAGGCACTTGGCTTCTCACTTTTTTTTCCCCCCATATTCTCAGAGTTAAGTTTCCAGATTACATTCTCATAAGCTGTTAAGGCGGTGGTTCTCAACCTTCCTAAAGCTGTGATTCTTTAATACAGTTCTCATGTGGTGACCGCAACCATAAAATTATTTCCATTGCTAGTTCATAACTGTAATTTTGCTACTGTTACTAATTGGGCGACTTCTTTGAAAGGGTTGTTCTATCCCCAAAGGGGTCGCAACTAAAGTTTAAGTTAGTGTCAAAAGTAATCATGTAATCACAAAGAAAGAGCATTTCCAAGTTCCTTTGGTCAGTCTAGCTACACATATGTCATTTCTCCATCTAAATAGAGTCGGGTTACTTTACTGGAGCATAGACTAAATGTGTGTCCAACATAATTAAATGTGTCCTTTTATTTTTAAGATGCAACAAAAATACTTCAAATTCTTTAGATGTTTGTCAAAACATAATTTCTAGAATTTAATACTTAGTGCAGTACAAGCACAAGTTGCTGTTGATGAGAAAATTAGCAGAAAGTCTGGAGAGTATTGTGGATGACATTGTCTTGGTTTTAGTTCTCTTAGATAACAATCATTCGGGACCAATTAACTCCAGACAGAGAACTTTAAACTTTAAATTTCATTGGGAGAAATCTCTCTAGAGGTTAATTGTGAGACTAAGTCCACAATACCCAGGGGTTGAAAACTCAATTTTCGAGGGAACAGTGGTTAGTAGACAAACTGTCTTCTGTTATAGGTGTGGCATTTGAGAGCTGCTGCTTTGGAGGCAGTGAGTGGGAACGGGCTGCTCACCGAAGTGACAGGTCCACCAGAAAGAAGCCCTGGTGAATAGTAGTAAAAGTCTTCCATAGTTAGAGAGGACTGTGGTTAGAATTAAGTGATGCACTTGCCCTGGGTTGTTCAAAGTATTGAATATTGATCCTTACCCAGGGACAGAGCAGGTCTTCACTATTGATGCTTTTATTTTTGGAGGGTGTGCACTCTTATTTTAAAAACAGTACATTATTAAAATTTCATAGGCATGCATTCTAATAGAAATCAACTATTTTCCCTTGCCAAATTCAAATGTTATATAGTATAGGCTCAAGATGTGAGATTTATGTGTATAATTGTAATTAATAGTGCATACCGAGTAGATACTGACATATACACAACATATTAATATAAATGCTTGCACTATTTCAGTGGATTACAGTATTATTATTACCCTCAGCAAAGGAATGATTATATTTATGTCACTTTCCCAAAAGTATCTCTGTAAATAATGGAATCTGAGTACACGATAACCACAAAACATGTTCCTTTTCTTATATTAAAGTTCTTTTAATATTGTTTATTTTTCTTATTTGTAAATCTCAAAATTAACAACCATATTTGGATTTTTTAACACTCATAGGGATGAAGAGAAGCCAAAGAACCCAATGGTAGAGTTGTTCTATGGTCGATTCCTAGCAGTGGGCGTGCTTGAAGGTATTGTTGCTCATGTTGCTCATGGTTTTTACTGCCAGCAACTTTGTCTTGATTCTGACTCTGTATCTGTTGAAAATTTTTATTTGTTAGTTGCTCTGCATTGTCACCACTATTCATTTGCAAATCACACAGAATTGAGTGACTATAAAGGAAGGTAGAGAGTGCATTATCTAATTGATGTGCTATTCCTCCTGATTAGAAGACTTTCATTATTCTGTGAGTTGTTGGCAGGTGGGGAAGAATGGGGACATTGAGACATCTGTTAAAGAGAACACTGGGTGTGGTCTGGGGATCGCCCCCCTGAGCATTCCTGCTCTGTGCACGCCAGTGCTTGTTCAAATCAGAACCAGGCAACTTCACGCAAGGTGTGGGAGGTCCCCATTTTTGAATGACTGTAGCATATTTAGCATTCAATTTTCAAAAGGGTTTTTGAAAAATAGGTTCATCAAAAAGAGGGTAAGGGTGATATTACTTCACAAACCCTGAGTACCTGTAACTTATACTCTAGAATTAGTCACTTTATTTTTGGTTATCCCATTGAGGAAATAGCATTGGGCTTACTGACATATACTGCATAGAGTATACCTTATATGCTCAAGTATTAGCTGACCCTAATATCAGCTGAGGCACTTAATTTTACCACAAAAATGGCATTTAAAAATGTGCTTAATAACTTGCCTTATCCTGAACCCCGGTGGCATAAGTGGTTGAGTGCGGGACAGTGGCCCGCGAGCTTGGTGGTTCAAATCCAGTGGCTGCTCAGGAACATCGCTGGGTATCTCCCACGACCACCAGAGGGCAGTGATGCCAAAAAAAAAAAGCACATTTAAAAAAAAGTGAAAAAAGAATAAAAAAAAACTCGCCTTATCCTACTCCCACCACCAGAAGGCAGTGATGCCCCCCCTCTAAAAAAAAACCAACTCGGCTTATACACTAGTATATATGATAATAATAAGTTTGAAAGCATATAATTTTGAGAAAAAATTTACCTCAAAGTTCTCAGTGTATCAGTGATTGAAAATTATTTTTCCTAAATCATTCCCCAAGCAATGTAGCAAATTGTTTTTCTATAGTAAGTACTGAATTTTCTGAATTTTTCTGAAGTACTGAATTTTTGAAGTTTTGATTTGATAGTTTTTCAATGTTTGATTCAGAAACTCGCAAATATTAACTCAAAATGTATGCAGGTATTTAAAATTTCTATTGAGGTGTCAGGGCATGTGTACTTGCCTCAACTGCTAAATAGTCATTGATTGAAATATTTTACATAGTATATATTATTCAAATTTAGGATGGTCATATTTATTTATTTTTTTGTGGGCATCTTGTCCCCTGGTGGGAATAGGAGGTCCAGCCTAGCTCCTGGAGAGCTGCTGCTGGATATGAACTGCCAACTCTGTGGACTGTGGGCCGCAGTCTGTCACACAACTACTACGCCACCAGGGTCCAACCCCAAGGATGGTCATATTATTTTACTGATTTTATGTGAAGTTACAGTAATGTATCAAACAGTAGAGTGACCCAAGTCAGGTTGTGACCAAGCACTGTTTACAGTATCATCTGCGAGCATTTCTGTTTGTTTTGTGGTTTTTTAAAGTGCTTGTTACTTTAATACTTATTTTGTCAATGAGTATTAAAGTCTTTGTTCCTGATGCCAGTAAGCGAGCATTTATAATACAAATAAAACTCACACGTTTCTACATGAATTTGATGTTTAAAAGATGTTAGAGAACACTTTCTTGTCATACTTAAGTTTTCTAGTTTTATTTTACACAGTGCATTCACTTGGAAGCAGTTTGCCTTCAACTCACTGTACAGGTCTGAATATAAATGCCACTTTGTCATTAGCATCTTCCCTGTTCTGCCTCCGTTGTCAGATCCTACTGAGTCTGCTCCCCTGATCAGCAACGAGAGAGCGTGCCTTCTGTGCCCTCCGTGTCCAAGAGAAGGACTTGCTCTGTCTGGTGCCTTCCTCACAGCTGCTATAGTTGAGCCTGCTGTTGCAAGACTTAGTCAATTAATGTGGCTCTGGGTCTTCCTCTTTGCCCTTTCCCAAGCGTGCTGTCCTTTTCCAGGGACTGGTCCCGCTTAATATCATGAGCTGAAATCTTGCCATTCTGGCCGTCCTTCCAACCCAGATTTGTTTATTTTTCCGGTAGTCCACAGTTCATAGAATAGTTTCTATCAGCATTCTAATTCAAATCCATCAATCTGTCTCCAATCTTATTCATTGGTGACCTTTTATATGCTTATATGGCTATTAAAAATTCAATGACTTGGGTCAAACGCATCTTAGTCCTTAATATGGCCTCTTTGTAACACTTCAAAAAGACATTTTCCAGAAGATTTGCTTGATATGCAGTACATTCAGTTTCTTGACTGATACTTTCATGAGCATTGATTGCAGTTGCCGGGTTAGTTCATTTTTGTGTTTTCTCATAGCACCTTTTCTATTCATACCTTTTATGACACTTATAATGAAATGCCTTGTGCTTAAATTTATGTATAGTGTATAACTAACTGCAAGGCTAGCAGTTAGAGGCTATCAGCTGCTCCTGAGGAGAAAGGCAGGGCTTTCTCCTCCTGTGAACAGTTACAGTCTCCGAAAGAGTCAACGATGAGTTGGCTGAATGGATTTTTTTCGTATGTGTTGGGTAATGGCGTACTGACAAAGTGGCATAGAGGTTTGTCAATGTAGAGACAGCCTCTGGTTCACAGCACAATCTCCTTAGTCAAAGGAGATTTATTTACAGAGGAGAGGGTGCTTGGAAAAGTTTGTGGGAAAATGCCATTGTCTTTTAATTCTAATTTCTGCATTGCCTTCTATCTCTAATTTTAACTCTAGCTGAACATGTTTTGAAGTTTCTCATGTGTGTAATTATTTGCACATGCATACATCTGCATGCACAATTAATATATGAGTTAGTGTGGGTGAACTTGTGTGCATGTATAAGCAAACAGGTATTATAGTCATGCCTCTAGAACATAAGTCACTGGTGCAGATTTCAGATTTGGGACTTATTTTGCATTGAAATCTACTTTTAATATCTCCTATAGGTAAAAAATTTGAAAATACTGAAATGTTTGGCCAGTACCCACTTCAGGTCAATGGGTTCAAAGACCTACACGAGTGCCTGGAAGCTGCTATGATTGAAGGAGAAATTGAATCTTTACATTCAGAGAATTCTGGAAAATCAGGGCAAGAGGTGAGATTAATTCTTTAATATTTCTTTTTAACCCCTCAAGTTCTTTCTTAAATTTTTGTAAAGTTCAGTTTTAAACCTCTAGTTGTAAAGTGAATTAATTGCTTGAAAGCTTAGAGCAATGTTTGAATTTCATTATGTTGATTTAAACATATTCTGAAGGGAGTCAGTGGTTCCATGCCCTAGTTTCACCTGAATGATTAGCAGTCAGAACCCACTCACAGCATCTTGGGAGATAGGCCTGGCAATTGGTGTTCCAGAGGTCCCAGCCTTGAAAACACTGCAGAGAAGTTTTGCTTCAGTCATAAGCTTGAATCAACTTGTTGGCATCAGATATTGATGGCAGTCATATTCAAGAAACTCATTCTACACAATTGGTGTAGTCTTAGTCTATATTAAGTCCCCATTTAAATATTTTTTGTTAAAATTCTTGTACTATTTTATTTAGGACCTTTGAATAGACTATAAGACCAGTTAGATATACATAAATATATTTTTAAAAATCATTTTAATGTAAGTAAAAGCTATTAGCAATGTTTTGATTCTGATATTAAAGAAGGAAAAACTTGATATTGGATTAACCATTAGGTTACACACATCAAAATTATTGGAATATGTCTCAAATATGTAAGCCCACAACCCTTTCCAGTATGGTAGAACTATATACCTTCTCAGGAAAAAAGTACTTTAAAAATGTGAGGAGGCTGAGCCCCTGTGGCGTAGTAGTTGTGTGTGGGATTGCGGCCCACTGGGCTGGTGGTTCAAATCTAGCAGCAGCTCTTCAGGAGTAAGACTGGGCCTCCTACTCCCATGGAGGGCAGTGATGCCCCCCTCCCCCCAAATGTGAGGCATCTTCAAAGAGTTTGTGGAAAAAAATTTTGATTATTTTTGTTTGTTTGTTTTTGTTTTGGGAGCTCAGCCAAAATTGATTATTTTTTAACTTGACTTTTCCACAGTTTTTGGTGGCTCCTTTGGCATAAACTTATCCTTCTGTACCTATCTTTCCATCTTTACCTTTCTGCCCAGGCCTGCATTTTGTCTGTGTGTGCGTCCAAGAGGGAGTGTTGCTGGTAGATGCCGCTAGAAAAGGGTCTACAATGTGTCTTCCAGAATCAGTTCTACTTAGCTGATTTCTAGTAGTTTGTCTAGATTAAAGCTCCCTGTATGAGGGCCATGGTCTTTCTCTGTATAATTCATTCCTATAGCCACAGTGAATAGCAGGGGACTGTAAATGAGCTTGTACTGTACATAATTATTGAATGAATGAATGAAATATCATTGTGTTTACATTGAGTTTCTTAAGCTTTTAGCCTTGAGAATATCAAGTGATAATATATCTAATATCGAAATTAACATGAATTTAATATCGATGTATTAGGTGATGATATCTCTATTTATCTAAAAGGAGACTGAGGTTTTTGTTTGCTGGAGGATAAAATGCTTAGTTTTACCTGAATTGTAAGCTTTTTGGGGTTTGTTTGTCTTTAAATATTTTGTTATTGTTGTTGTTCCTGCTGCACTCACAATTCCATCCCCATCCACACACACTAAAACAAACAAAAAACCTACCATATCTGGTGTATAATCCAAGTTTTTCAGCACATTTTTAATGCAGTTTTTGTGATAAAATTAGGTGCCTTGGCTGATATTTGGGTCGGCTTACACTCAAGTGTATATGGTATATAGTAGTAGTTCTAATATAGAATATGCAAGTGCAGCTTTCTGTTTTGTTTTGGTTTAAGAAAATGTGCTAAGAATAGTTTATTGTAGATCACCTATTTCAGGGGCTTAGGTCATACTTCAAATTGATTAAAAAAGAGTCTAGGGCAGAGTTAGAAAACCAAAAAGAAAGAGCATGAGCAGTGTATCTTAAACCGAAACAGATTCAAGCATTGATTTGCAATATTGAAAGATTCTGTGGGCAAATGTTGAATGATGCAGGGAGCTCCAAAAGAAAATGGAAAGAATACACCAAATCACTGTACCAAAAAGATTAATCTAGATCAGTGGTTCTCAACCTTCCTAATGTTGTGACCCTTTAATACAATACAGTTCCTCATGTTGTCATGACCCCCCCAGCCATAACATTATTTTTGTTGCTATTTAATAACTATAATTTTGCTACTGTTATGAATTGGGCGACCCCTGTGAAAGGGTCGTCTAACTGCCTTACGGGTCGAGATCCACAGGTTGAGAACTGCTGGAACAGATCCAACCATTTCAAGAAATAGAGGAAGATCCAGTGTTATTCAAGGAAGAAGTCCAAACTGCACGGAAAGCATTAGACAACAAGGCTACAGCAGTTGATGGAATACCAATTGAAAAGTTTCACTAAGCTGTTGGAGCACTGAAAGCACACACTTTAGTCTATGCCAAGAAACTTGCAAGACAGCTACATGGGAAATGACTGGAAGAGATCCATATTTTTGTGTATTCCAAAGAAAGATGATCCAGCAGAATGTGAAAATTATAAAGCAATGTGATTGACATCATATGCAAGTAACATTTTGCTGAAAATTAGCCAACAATGATTGCAACAGTATACTGACAGGGAGCTACTAGAACTTCAAAGTTCAGAAGAGGAACTGAAACAAGGAATATCATTGCTGATGTCAGATGGATCATGGCTTAAAGCACAAGTTAACAAAAGGAGTTTATGTATGCTTTATGGACTATGAAAAAGTATTTGACCATGTGGATCATAACATATCATGAGCCTTTAGAAGAATGAGAATTCCTGAACACTTTATTATGCTCATGCTGATCCTGGATCAAGTGGCAGTTGTGTGACCATAACAAGGCAATACTGTTTTGTTTAAAATCAGGAAAGGGGTGTGCCGGGATTGTAGCCTCTCATCATACTTGTTCATTCTGTATACTGAGCAAATATAATCTGAGAAGCTGGTCATATAGCTAATCATAAAACTATATGATTAGAGGAAGGACTATTGGTAACCTATGGTATGGAGACATTTTTCATCTTGTTTATTCATAAACTTAAAGAACTTCAGTAATTGCACATTTGATTTCTGGTGAGTCCTGTGAGAGCTCTCATAGTTGGTGCTCTGAGATCCTGTCCAGGGCACTGAGAGATAGGTCATCACTTTGAACACCAGTTGCTCCATGAGAGAAAGCGGAGATTCTCTGCTCCTGTGAAGATTGACAGCCTTGGAAATCCACAGGGACAGTTGATCTATGCCCTGTAGTGTCACTATGAGTTAAAATGAACAACTAGGTGATCCTTGTGATTCCTATTATTAATTCTTATTATCGAGTTTTTTTTGTAGAACAATATTTTCAAAAATTCAACCCAGTTAAAGAGACTTTCTGGGGCAGCATATCTTAAAAATTTTTCACCATGAATTTAAAACCTAACTTTGTTCCATTATATCCTTCAGAATAACGTTTTCTTCTTCAGTCTTTAGTGATCAATGAGCAACATTTTAATTAAAGAGTTCTCAATTAGCCCAATATTTTATGCAATATTATTTATTCAAAATTCTCATTGTACTCTGACATGGAAGACCTTTGCAAAAATAGCCAAAATCAACTAACATAAGAAAGTCTTCAGGCTTCAGAATTATTCAAATTAAAACATTTAGTAGTTGCAACAAATGTTTAAATTTTTAGAATGACAGGGTAACTGAATACATGCAAAATAACTAGATAGTAACATAAATACTTAGGAAAAATTTGATCATGCGTGTGAGTGGTAAATAGATTGTATACAGTTTACAAATTAGATTCTTCAAGAAACCTTTGTAGTGTCACTGGTTGGGGAAGTAGGGGTTGGGGAAACAGATAACAATTAGCAAGTACCTCACTTCTTGTGTAGGGCATCGTTTCTATGTTGTGCTTTTATTTTACTATTGCAGTGCTCATATAAGTGTGTCAGTGTATATATCTGTTCATACTGTTCTGAAATGTTTACTTTTTAATGAGTAGTATGTGGTTTTATGTAGAATTCTTTAATGAACTTGCAGGTTATCAGATATCCTGTACATATAAATTTAAATTGATTTAATTTTGTGATACACTAGCTAGACAAAGAATGTCTCTGAATACTTACATTTGAGCACAATGTGTGACAGGTTATATGGAAGTAGAATCTTTGCACTACAGAAACAAATTTTCTTTCACATCACTATTGTACCAAGTAGTATTAATGTGATGAAAGTCATTTTCTAAAGCTTTCTGTAAACTACATTAGAGAAACAATTCTGTGTTAAGCAGGGTTGTGTAGAGAAACACCCATGACACCTATATATGTATAAGAAATATACATCAGGAAGTAATTTTATATCAGGAAGACATGCCAGCCCAGTTCAACTCAAGTCTGGTCCATGACTTGCTGGAGCTTTCTTCAGATTCATGTAGGCGAAAGCAGAAACATGAAAAGAAATGCAGGTCAGTGGTGGGTGCAGAATCAAGTGGATCCATGGTTGGTGAAACAGAGCAGGGCACGGACAGCTTTGCAGGTCATTAACCCACATGGGACTGTCCCTGGATGCAGACTCACACCCCAGCAAGCAGGGAGTGGCCAAGGGTCAGAGAATGGAAGAGAATTCTCACGGTCTCTGTAGGATTGCTGGGAGTTGGAAACTACAAGGTGGCAGTGAGTTTGGGTCTCATTGAAAGGCCAGGCCACACCCCTGATTGGTGGTTTGGACCCCACTCCTACATGTTTTACACAGGGTCACGTGGACATGGAATCTAACTGCGAAAAATATCTAAAATGACATCGACAAATATCTGTTGATGTCACTGTTGATATATATGTCACTGTATATGTCTTTTGAAGTGAAATGGCATATGAATGAAGCCATTTAGATGGTGGGAGTCAGTGTCCTAAATTAGATAGGCTGTGTTTGTCCCTAGTATCTAGTTTACATCCTGATTTTGTTTAGGGTTTTTGTGGCGAATTTGAACTTGTATTTGTGGTTCCTACTTTTTTCTGTATTCAAGTAATTGCATCATAAAATCAAGATATTTTAAACACTTTAGTGGTGTACTAAAGTCAAAAAGACCTGAGGTTAGGTCACACTCTTCCTGAAGTAATTGGACATTTGTAGTCTGACCCAATTTTTCTAACTGTGACCAAATTGATGATGTAACAAAATGGAATCTGAACCTATGTCACACATGACAATGATGTAAGGATCCCACTGGAGACATGCACCTTCCAGAAATTAAGTGTTTTCAAACTTAAACCTTAATCAACAGAATAAAACCGCTATTGAAACCTGTAAAAATGACAGCCTCCTTTCAAGGAACTATATGTTTTAATAGGTCTGGTTTATAGAGTCACTTTCAAATTCATAGAGATTATGTTGCCATTACTAGATATAAATGGTTTTGTTTATTGACTGGAGAAATTCAATGCTCCTTTAGGTTCATTATATGATATCCCCCAAAAGTTAATAAGAATGTATGTAGTCATATGGAGAACTAGAATAATTTCTGCACTTTATGACCTCTGTTAAAAGCATCATATAACAGTTACATATGATGCAAAGGAAAGAAAGTTTATTTGAAGAAAAATAATCATATAGTATTTGAAATTCTAATCATTCTACACAGGAATCATTTACACTCAGTTATTCACCTGGTTAGTTTTCAAAGATCATGTAATTATGTGAACATCAAATTAATGTTAGAAATGGAATTTGATCACATTGAATCACAAAATGGACAATAACTGTGTTGTTAAATAGAAACCAAATCACCATGAATCCTGGTTCAGCTAAGTTGACCAATAAAATCTTATTCAGAGCCAGAGTTACACCTCAGTATTCATGTGTTCATATATTATGTATTACTTATTCAAATACTCAAACCTCTATTCAATACTGTCAGATGTATGTTGTTAGTGTGCAAAAATAGTTGAATAGTAGATTTTTACTGTTTTAGTTAAATGCTAAGTGTTAGGAGATGAGATTGGCAATGAATGAGTAGTTGTATAGCTTACGGTCATAAAATTTCAAAGATACACATATTCAAAATAATTACAAGTAAGTTTTGGACATGTCTGGTTATCTCATTGTCTCCATCAATTTTACAATGAAAAAGTAAAATCTGTGTTGTTATATTAGGATCAAGTGGTCAAATGGAGGGAAATTTATCTATAAAGGAGATAAATTATACAACAAGCATATGAAAATCCCTAGTAAGATATGAAAGCAATTTCCTGCACTTTTCATAGCATTGCAGGTTATATTTCTATTTCTTTTGGTCATTGTCACTTCTCTTGAATTAAAACATTTTTTTGCAGGGGGGCATCAGTGCCCTCTGGTGGGAGTGGGAGGCCTAGCCTTGCTCCTAGGAGCAAGCTGCTGCTGGATTTGAACCACCAAGACAGTGGGCTGTAGTTCCGCACTCAACCACTACGCCACCGGGGCTCAGCCAAAACATTGAGCTATTATTACATTTTAATGGTAATAGTTCAAGTATTGCAATAAAATATGATGGTAGTGAGTTCTTGAAATAGTAATATGGAGGAGATTATTATTCTACAACACCCTTACAAGTTTTTTTAGTGGTATTTATGTATATAGTTAAGAGTCAGGTGGCACAGTGGTTTCGTACTTTCCTGCTAACTGAAAGATTGGTGACGGAGCCAACCAGCTGGTATTCAGGAGAAAGCTGTGACTGCACTTCTCTAAAGGCTCTTGGAAACCCTGGGCGCCAGATCTGCCTTGCTCTGAGTCAGAATTGACTTGATGGCAGTAGGTAGATGGATAGATTTTAATTCTTATTTCATGTATAGATTAGAACTAATGTGTGAGCAAAATTAAAACTGCCTCTCAAATTTCAAAACTTGAAAGATGTGTTTAGTGTAGTTATATAGTTACGACTATAATCTATGTCACGAATTAAGATTTGTATAGATCATTGAATGGAAAGCCATTATGCTCTGTAAAACTACACTCAAATCAACAATAAAAACTGTTTTAAAGATTTAACACTTTTAGCTATTTACTTGGATATCAAAACTTTAATAATTTTAGTTTATTGCATCAAACATTCTTATAAAAATTCCTTAAAATTTTGGTAGAAGACCACAAAATCCAACTCATGAAATATCATTTTAAGTAACTAACATCTTGTGAAGAGGAAATAATTGTGAATGACCATTTAATGTTATCTCTATTTTTTAAAGAAAAGAAACATTCCTTTTGCCATCTGTGTATCATTCCAGCTTTTAAAAATATTTGCATATGTTCTCCTAGCATGGTGATAGATGTGTGACAACACATGACTTGATATCACATACACAGAACCTGCAACAGTTTATTTTTGCACTAGCAAATTTTAGGTCATTTAATACATACTTAGCAAATATTTGTTAAATTTTATTTTATATTGTATTTTAAAATTCTCCAGTTTGTGTGTGTGTGGGGGGGGGGAGGGGTTCTTGATATGTTTTTATAAAACTTGAAAGCCCTTATGTGAAAATCATGCTTTTTTGGAGATTTAATTGAATGTCATGTGTGTGTGTGGTAGTGGAAATGGGGGGAAGAGGCATTCGCCTACACTCATCATGCTGGCGTGACTCATAGTAATGAGGGCTTTCATTATTTAAGGTCAGTCTTTTAAAATAATTTAGCATCATTTCTCAAAAGAATAAATTTTATATTTGTTAGGAATATTTTTCTAAAATTAGACTAAAGCCAGCAGATGAGTAAAATTTTAAACAAAATGTGTAAGCAATATCTTTCTAGGTTTTAGCAATAAAGTTATATCATTTTATGATACTCAAAAATATTTATATTTTTTCCTTTGCTGCTGTATCTCACAATCTTCCATCACAGATGTTTGACATTTCTAATAGTATTGACAGAAATAAAGACTAGAACCATGAATCCTGAAGACTAGAACTATGAAGCCATGATTTTGTTTACTGTCATTTCAATTCACTTATTTATTTCAACTTAATTAGAACAATTACTACAATATTAGAGGTATAAAAAGACCTCTCTCTTTTCTGATTTTGTTCCCTACTCTTTGATTCTTCAGAAGATGTGAAAAAATTTTAGCAGAAAAATAGGGTTTTCACTAGACTGTATCCATTCTGCTGTGTATGGTGTCAGCATTGTTATCATCCTATGCCTAAAATTGCAATGGAGAAAATAGGAAGGACATATTAAGAATTTTTGTTGTTGCTTTGGTTTCTTTCAGCATTGGTTTACCGAACTGCCACCTGTGTTAACATTTGAGTTATCAAGATTTGAATTTAATCAGGCACTGGGAAGACCAGAAAAAATTCACAACAAATTAGAATTTCCCCAAGTTTTATATCTGGACAGGTATGGTTTGGCATAAAATATGACTTAGTTTTGAAACAGTTTAGTGATAAGGAAGTATTGCATTTAAATGAAAGCCTTGCCTCATTTTCTAGAATTGTTTGGTTCCTTAGAGTTGGTTCTGACTCAGTGTGATCTAGTGCACAACATACTGAAGCACTGCCTGGTCCTGGACTGCCCTCTGAATGGTCGCTGTACTTTAGCCCATTGTTGTGTGTACAATATCAGTCCATTGTTTTGAGATTCATCCTCTGTTTCACTTCCCTCTGATTTATCAAGTATGTTGTCCTTCTCTCCAGATAACATGTTCTTGGAGTTAGTATCTACTTTTTGCATAACACACTTAATGCCATTTTTCAGATACAGTAGTTTTCTTTGCATTAGAAATATATAGTTACTGGGAATTGTGTTATAAGTAAATTAACAAGTATATTTCAAGAATATTATAATTGTGTTAGAATTAATGCCATAAATACCTTACTTCCAATGAGATCATTCTGACTCCTAGTGACAACGCAGAATTGGACCTTTCAGTTTCTAAAGTATTCAGTCTTTACTGGAGTAGAATGCATCATTTTTCTCCCATAGAGCAGCTGGTGGAGTCAAACTGCTGAACTTTTGATTAGAAACTCACGGTGTTACTCACTATGCCACCAGGGCTCCTTGTTAGAATGGGAAACTGTAGCCTTTTTTACAAACACCTTACTGTAAAATTTTGAATGAAATTATACCTAGCCCTAACATAGTATCTACTTTAAATATCAACCAAGATATTTAAAATAATGATTATAGCTGTTCTTTTTCCTTATAGATACATGTACAGAAACAGAGAAATAACAAGAATTAAAAGAGAAGAGATCAAGAGACTTAAAGATTATCTCACAGTGTTACAACAGAGATTAGAAAGGTATTTCAGTATTGATAAAATTCTGAAATAATATTGAGAATCATACCTATTAATTACCAAGATGATACGTTTTCAGATTTATTTGGCATACCAGCACCTTTTCAGGAAAAAGTTTGTTTTTTTTTACTCATTACCCTGTGGCAAAGAAAAACTTAGCCCATAATTCAGAATAAAGTGTAGATGTCTGCATTTGCAGCCTCGTGGTGTGTTCCAGTGACCCCCAAAGGTGGTATCACCTACTTTGGAAAACATTAATCTAGGCCTTTAATTTTAAATTTGTTGTGAATGATTTTCAATTCTAGGAATAACAATGCTACATGGATATTTCTCAGTTTGGACTTTTGTTGAGAATTAAAAATAACCATAGTTTAAGAATATTTTGATGTTAAAAATTAAATATTCTTATTGTTAACATTGAGAATGTTACTTAAAAATTGATAAAAGTTAAGCTATTCTAATGTTGAGATGACTTCTTGCATAAGACTGATTATTAATTATTCTTGAGGTTTCCATTTAAAACAAATAGCAAGTGAAGTTTTCTGCTGAACACATATGATACAAACTCAAATGATTGCCAGGGCTCCACAAAATTTTATATAGGAGAGATAAAGTAGGGGCAAATGGTGCATGCAAGTTAGCACCTGGAGTGCATATCCCTAAGTAGGTTGTAGCTCCCATGCTGCATCATTGAAGTATTCCTAGGTGAGTAGATTGAGAATTTCTTTACTTAAAATATGAGAGAGAGAGAAGCCAATATCTATATTGTCTAGTATTCTAAAAGTCAGACAAGAAGTTGAAGGTTTCAATTTGGTCAGGAGTTCCCTATTTGCAAACTTCAATATGTATTCTCTTCCTTTGATTTTTAACCTGAAAATCATTAGCCTAAAAGTTTATAGTAAAGCATACCATCTTATATTTGCAATTTTTATACTGAAAATTATCAGTAATCATAGTGAGAAGCAATCAGAGGTTTAATAAAGGTTAATATCTTGATCATGAGATCAAATGACTGATCTAAAAATAAAATCAAGCTAAGGACACAGTATTTGTAGTTCTTATTTGCCTATAGGATTGCAGTTTAGAACAACGTTAAAAATTTTTAATAGTATATACACACATTCCATCTTAATCACCATTGGTTTTCTTTGGAATATTTAATTAATTTGAAAGCAAAATCAGTTTAATTGAAGATTGATTTAAGTATATTCATCATGTTCTTTTTTTTAATTATTGGAAATCACAAATGTACTGCATGTACAAATGAAAGCATTCATACATTTTATGGTTAACAGGTATTTAAGCTATGGTTCCGGCCCTAAAAGATTCCCCTTGGTAGATGTCCTGCAGTATGCATTGGAATTTGCCTCCAGCAAACCTGTTTGCACTTCTCCTGTTGACGATATTGATGCTAGTTCCCCACCTAGTAGTTCCATACCGTCACAGACATTACCAAGGTACAAAGTGTTCTTGACTCAGCAGACAGCGATGTCGCCTATAATACATAATCATGGAATTGATTGCTTTTAAAGATGATCTTGTAATATTGTACATTATAATTTATTTTAGTGAGCTCTAAAATAATTATTCATATAGAATATTTCTATTTTTTCAGTGGTTTTTATATGGTTCTAAATGGAAATACTCATTTTTGTTTCTTAAAATTGTACTTTATTTTTGCTATATCGTTATTGACACATTCAACCTCTTATATTCTAGTAAAGTAATATTAAATTAGCAGGTGACTGCAAGCTGATAACTATTAACAGAAAATCAAGCAAAACCAAATTCTCTGTTTTTGAATTGATTGATTTTGATCCATAACAGCCATATAGGACAGAGTACAACTTGCCAGTATGGTTTCCAAGACGGCAAATCTCAGTAAGACATTCTTTCTCATTTTTTGCCCACAGAGCGATTGGTTGGTGGCCTTCAACCATTGTCTGTATGGTTAGACCAAAGCTTCTTGGTATTAGCAAGTAAATTTTACAATTTCTGTACATAATGATTGGCTCTTAAACACAAATCAGTCATTTCCACTTTAAAACCATATTTCAAATTATGTTGTAGTTCTTGTACATTAAAACTGATAGTAGTATGTGAAATCAATTCACGTGTTTCCTCTTAAATTATAAGCCAATATAATGTCATATATTTGGCACAATCTTAGCCGAGAGCAGAATTTGAGAATTTAGCAATAAGCATTCTATTTTTTGAAAATATAGCACAACGGACCAACAGGGAGCTTCTTCTTCAGAAATGCCCAGTACATCACCTGCAGCAATCTCTGCCCTCTCCTCAAGATCAGTAATACATAAACCGTTCACGCAGTCTCGGATACCTCCAGATTTACCCATGCATCCAGCACCAAGGCACATAACAGAAGAAGAATTTTCTGTGCTAGAAAGCTGTTTACATCGCTGGAGGACAGAAATAGAAAATGACACCAGAGGTAAGCAACTTCAGAATATAGTTGCTTTGAATATGTATACTGTTGTTAAACTGAAGAAGAAAAGCCACCTCTGGATTTCATATTTAATTATTGTAAAGTCTTATTTTCCATCCCTGGACAGGGCATTGTGTAAATGTAATGTGATGTTTTCCCAATTTTATGGTCTAAATATCCAGGTTAGAGGAGATGAAAGACTTACCAGGGTTCTTCAGCTGATTAATGACAAAGCAGGTGGCCTGAATTTACAACAGACTTATTTACTCTTGCTCCCTTGATGTCTCGTAGAATCAGTTTGCATATATCAATTATGTACTTCTGATGTATGTGTAAAGAAGTTAAGTTTACAATATGTATTTTTAGGTATAAAAATTAAAATTGAATTTAAAATTTTAACCTCCTCTAACAGATTTCCAAATATGATATCTTGAGTCCAATGCCAATCTGTAATAGGATTTTGTCATGCAGCACATTAAGAAAAATATTAACAATGCTGTGTGAGTGTGTGTGTGTGTGTGTGTGTGTGTGTGTGGTGTTAAAATTTCTTCTAGCCTTTCTTGTAAGGATTGCTCTTTTCATTAAAACATAATTCATGATAAGTATTGCTATTAAATATTTGTTTTCCTATTAAAATATTGTATCCATTATCATTCCCCAATATTATCCAACTTTTTATATCTGATAAAAGAGAACTCTAGGAACTACGATTGCAAGCTATAAGTTCAAAATTGGGTTGAAAGTTAATATGGTAGTGTTGGAGTTTGTATGACAAGACTAATTTGTTTTATTGTTGGGGGTAGGGCGCATCCAGGATGCCAGTAAAGAGCAATTTTAATGTAATAGGTCTGATGGCGTGTAGTGATGATTATTTAACAATTAAAATTAGTAGCTGTAAAGACTGTTCTTAATGTATTTCATATATAAGGGAATTTCTTCAGAAGCATTTGTTAGGCACATGCTGTTTACTGAATATCATGCTAGATATTGGAAAGTGTTCTTGGTGTGACAGATTCTCATTTTCTTTGTTGAATTAAATTAGAATGGTAAAAGATTGGAAGTTTTTGACCCCTTGTTTTTTCGCCCTCCTTTCCTAATTTTGGAAAATAACATTAAACAAAACTTACACTGTTTACCCGCCACACTATTTTTGGTATGTTTTAGTAACATTAAAAAATAATATGTATTGCAGTATAAAGATCAAAATTTATGGCTGTTTTAAAAATGTATTTAATAATTTAATTATTTTAAATTAAGCATTTAATTAAAACACATTCACTTTAAAGATACTACTCTCAGTTTTTGAATACCAGTGCAGTTTGCTAGTTTTTTTTTAGAAAATTTTTTATCGAGGTACTTTAAAAAGATAACTGAAGAGTGAGAATTTATCATCATATTAAGGGTTTCTAAAGGTGGGGCTGAACCCCGGTGGCGTAGGGGTTGTGCGTGGGACTGCGACCCACTGGGATGGAAGTTCAAATCCTATAGCAGCTCTGCAGGAGCGCGACTGGGCCTCCTACTCCCACCACCAGAGGGCAGTGATGCCTCCCTCCAAAAAAAGAAAAGGGTTTCTAAAGATGAACACTCATTTCTTTCATTATTATACTTGAACCAAATAACTATTGCTTAATATTAGGATGTGGTTTTAATGCTTTAATATTGCCCCTCATTTTTTTTTCTTGATTTAAAAATAAAAACCCAAATTAAACTTGTTCTCAAATTTACCTTCCAAAAAACCTGGAATTGAGCTGGGCAGAATAGAGCTTCAGTAGTATGCATTTTGTCCGCTATGTGAGCATTGAGCACCTCTGAGGTAGTGCACATAATAGCATCATATAGGCACGCTCTCTCAGGTTACAGTGAATTTTTTTGTAAAAGCATTTTCTTTGGAACCTCATTTTTTTGTGATGGCCAATTTAAGAACATTGACCAGCTATTAAATTTTGTTTTCTGTTTGGGTAAAAAGTACTGTACATACTGTTGTGATGTTTGAATACAGCTTACAAGGACAGAGCTATGGGGAAAATTCAAAAGTATATGAGTGTTTTTCTTGTTTTAAAAAAAGGTGAAATGTCAATTGATGACAAACCTCATTTTGGATATCTGTCAACTTCTTGAAAAAATTCCACCTCATAGTTTGTTCCACCAGGTCAGATTGTTAATCAAACTGTCTATTTAGAGGGTCTGAAAAGATTACATCATAGTGTGCTACAAAAAAAGGCCTTATGTGTGGCAGACGGGGGACTGGCATTGCTACCACAAAACACCTGCTCACATAGCCATCACTGTGCCATTTTGTTAAAAAACAGCATGACTTTCTTGCCTATACACCTTACTCAACTGACCTCATTCATGAGACTTCTTTTTGTTTCCCTAAATGAAGAGGGGCATGAAAGGACAGCTATTTGAAGGTATAAAAGAGGCAAAGAAAAATATGAGGGAAGTGCTGTCAACCATCCGAACAGATGAATTTGAAAAATGTTTCAAGTATGCAATTGCAGATTTGACAAATGTATTAAGTATAATTAAGTACTTGGAAGGTGATAAGATTGTTTTAGAAAAAAAATTAAGTGCATAGCCATTGTGAAATAAATTCTAGTCTTAATGGGCATCTCCTCCTCCTATACTTTTCTAGTCTTAATGGGCATCTCCTCCTATACTTTTGGGGTATTCTGATTAATACTTCAATCTCTATATTTAAAACTTTAGCTTATTCTATTCTTCTGAAATGTGCTTCCTTTAAGTATTTCTGTGAAAACAGGTGGTAAAGTTTGGCAAGGTAGGGCATTGAGCAAGGAAATAAAATCTTTTTATTGGAAAACAATTGAAGGTTGTTGACCATTAGTGAATGTTCAGAGGGAGAAATCAGATATAATTATATCCTTGGCATGAGAAAATAATAAATTAATAGAAGACACTTTGGACAAAAAAATTAGTTGATCTGACTTTCTTAGGAGAAGTAGAAATTAATGAACTAATTTTTGACCATTTTTAATTTGAGGAACTTGATGAACAATTTGTGTGATAAGGTCTCAAATATGGAAGATTGTAGAACAGAAATAACAAATTTCATAGACATGTTTTTTTTTTAGTGTATCCTTGCCAATATTCACTTTCAGCTTTTTGTTAATCTATAGTTTCTCAAAATATGGTTATATGGTAATTTAGGTTATTTTGATTTGTTGCACATAAGCTGGGATTTTTAACTATAATTTATGTACATCTCTATATTTTTTAATATTTCATTTCTGATTGAGAGTGTATCTATTTAAAATTATTACCACTGTTGTCATATTATTTCTATAAAGCATTTAATTATTTTTTATAAGTCTTACTATTCATAAGAAAACCTTTCCCCAATATCTGCTTAGGCTTCAGACACTTTTTGTAACCTTCAATGTCTTTGTACTTGGGAAAAACAATATTTTTCAAGGTTTAATGGGTATTCCCTTAATTATGTAGTGAATTTGAACATTAAAATTTTCCATATATTTTTGTCTCTCATTTGCTTGTTTTTATATTTAGGTATTTTATTTTTTCATTTTTAATAAAATTTTAAATTATTATGGATACTCAACCTTACAGTATATGCTACTTTTAATACATGGTACACATATTTTTCAAACCAGTTGCCATTGACTTTTTTTTGCATAATTTAGTTCTTGTTATATATTGGAGGGTTATATTGTTTTCTTTATGTTTTGTTTTGTTTTGTTTTTGTTTGGGCATCACTGCCCTCAGGGGGTGGGAGTAGGAGGCCCAGCCTTTGCCCCGTGGAGCTGGAATCGAACCTCCATCCCACTGGGCCGCAGTCCCGCGCACAACCACTACGCCACCGGGGCTCAGCCCTTATTGTTTTCTTTATGGTTACTGAATTATACATCAGAATTGGAAAGATCTATCCTTAGATGAAGATAATCAATGTTTTCTTGAAATCTTTAAGTTTTTGCTTATTGACAGGTAACTAAGGTTGTTAGCAGATTTTAATTATGAACACTATAGCTGTGAATATGTATGTCCCCTTGGAACTGTGTAGGAGGAATGGTCAAAGTAGAAACTTGGGGTAATGGAATCACCACAATTTTATTTCCATTGATTATATAGTGTATGTTTATTGTATACAAATGTGTATACATGCGCTCAATTGTGTGCTATGTGGTAAAGTTATTAGTTCTAAAGTTCTATTTTGTATCAGTAAGTGAAGGAGAGATAGAGCTTTAATTTTCATTGTAACCTTTAAAGATTTAAATAGATTTCATTTTTCCTTGATTTACACATTTTCTGTATGAATTTCTTTGGGAGGGGGACATCGCTGCCCCCCTGGTGGGAGTAGAAGGCCCAGCCTTGCTCCTGGAGAGCGCTACTGGATTTGAACTTCCAACCCTGTGGGCCGCAGTCCTGCACACAACCACTATGCCACTGGGGCTCAGCCCGAATTTTACTTTATTTTATATTCAAATTAGCTATTTTCTATCTTTCATTAAGGAAAACAGATTATAAGTCGTAAATTTTCAGGAACAGCCTTAGGAAATGTTCTCTATTTCTGTAACTTGCTGTTAGGAAATTCTGTAGTATTTACTTTAAGTTTTAAGTTTTACATTAAGTATTATACTTGGTACTTAATCGTTAAATGACAAATTATACTCTTAGATTTGCAGGAAGGCATATCCAGAATCCATCGAACAATTGATCTAATGTACTCTGACAAATCTATGATCCAAGTAAGTGATATTTGGGGTCTATACATATTTTAATCTCTATATTCTTTACCTTAATCTAATTCTCCTTTACATGTATGGTTATAAAATTGCTAAGCTTAAAATATTTTAATTAATATTTGCTCATTCAATTGGATTCTCTTACTAAATACCTACACTTTTGCTATTTTACAATAAGATGTACTCAAATTGTTTACAAGGCTTTAATGTTAATATATAAACACACATATAAACTATGGGATAAAAGTGTACAATAATAATTTATAATTTTTCAAGGAGTCATGAGGGTGAAAAGGGGGGAGAGAAGGTAAAAAGAGGAGCTGATTCCAAGGGCTCAAAAAAAAAAGTAAATGTTTAGAAAATGATGATGTCAATATATGTACAAATATGCTGCATGCCATTGACATACGGAATGTTTTCAGAGTTGTAAGAACCCGCAAGAAAGTTTTTTTAATATGTATACATATATTTAAATATACATGTATATAGTCTTATTAAAAATGTTAAGAAAATGGGAGAAAAATTTAGAGCTGAAGTACATTTTACCTTCAGATGTACATTATATGAATTATTTCATTTAAGTCAGGCATTAAATCAATATTTGAAGATACACATAAATTACTTGCTATTTCCAAAACCATTCATTGTAAGTCTTTATGCAAATAAAGATCATTGCATGTGAAGTAATGAATAAATAAATAAAATTATGCAAGCAAGTACTTCTTCAATATCAAATATCATTCCCTTATCCTGACCCTTATCTCCTCTATGTATCTTTAGTTAACTTAATTTTTTCTTTCATCTGCATTTCATAGATACTTCTTACATTTTTAATAACTTCAGTCAATTTTGTTTTTAATTTAAAAAATTTTTTTCATCTAACCTATCGCTAGACCTAATTTGTAATCCTGGCCCATTTTATGTTGTTGAAAAATAAATTGTCCCAATATTATTCTCCAAATAGTTTATGGGGTCATAGAATGTGGTGTAATGTGAACTACCTAACTCTATAACTCTTCTTTTCCCACATTCAGATACCTTATCGCTTACATGCAGTGTTAGTTCATGAAGGCCAAGCTAATGCGGGACATTACTGGGCATACATTTTTGATCATCATGAAAACAGGTGGATGAAGTACAATGACATTGCTGTGACAAAATCATCATGGGAAGAGCTAGTGAGGGATTCATTTGGTGGTTATAGAAATGCCAGTGCATACTGCTTAATGTACATAAATGACAAGGCACAATTCTTAATACAAGGTAAGACTGTGAAATGTACATACTTTTTAATGTTTATTTAAATAAGTAGTCTTTTTTTGCAACTTTAGTTTGTTGGGAGATTAAGTAATTCACTTGGAGAGTGGTTGGCATGATTACAAAACCATTGTAAGTTCTGTAACAAAGTGCTTATTAGATTATTGCATGTGAAATGATAAAATTAATGGATGGCATGATAAAGATTGGCTATTGGAATACATTTGTACATTCACTAAGTGTTAGTGAATCTCTAAATGGCCTTATTTTTCCTTTCCAAAAACACTTTAGTGAATACATATTTATGTTTTCAATGTGTTGTTTTATTTTAGACTATTCTTTCTTTCTTTTTTTTTTGGTCTCCTTACTGTTTCCAGTTTGGGGTACTACCATTCTCCATCTTTAACTATATTTACTGCATTGATTTTGAACTTCTTGCTATAGTCTCTACTCATCAAACTGTTCCATACATATGCTTCTCTGTATTCTTAATTCCATTATTTTTGGTAATAATTTTCTTAGTTCTCCCTTGCTTACTTCCTGTTCATATATTTTTTATTTTATTATTATTATAAAATTATTTTTGGGGTGGCTGAGCCCTGGTGGTGTAAGTGGTTGAGTGCGGGACTGCAGCCTGTGGGCTTGGGCATTCAAATCCAGCTGCGGCTCTCAGGAGCAGCGCTGGGTAGCTCCCAGGACCACCAGAGGGAAATGATTTTATTGGGGGCTCATACATCGCTTATCACAATCCATACATACATATATTGTGCCAAGCACCTTTGCATGCCTGCTGCCCTCCTCAATGTCAAACCATTTGCTTTTCCACTTGACCCCTTGACATCAGCTTTTCAACTCCCCCCCCCCCCCCCACCAACCCTCAATACTTTATACATTTTTATTATTTTGTCACATCTTACACTGCCCGGTGTCTCCCCTGGCCCACTCCTCCTATGTCCATCCTCCAAATAGGAGGTTATGTGTAGACCCTTGTAATTGGCTCCCCCTCTCTACCCCATCTTCCCTCCACCTTCCCAGTAACCTCCACTCTCACTCCTGGTCCTGAGAAATTCATCTGTCCTGGGTTCCCTGTGTTACCAGATCACCTCTGTGCTAGTCTACCTCTTCCAGTCTAGCTGGATTTGTAAGGTAGAATTGGGATCATGATAGTTAGGGGCGGGGGGTGCTGGTGGGGAGGAAGCCTTTACGAACTAGAGGAAAGTTGTATGTTTCATTGTTACTTCACTGCATTCTGGCTGGCCTATCTCCTCCCCACAACCCTTCTGTAAAAGGATGTCCAATTGCCCTTAAATAGGCTCTGTGTCTGCTCCCTACACTCACCATCATACATAGTGATGTGATTCTTCTTCGTTGGTGCTTGATACCTGCTCCCTTTGACCCCTTGTGAACACACAGTCTGATGTGCTTATTCTATGTGGACTTTTCTGCCTCTGCACTATTTAACTTCAAGCCTTTAAGACCCAGATGCTTTATCATTTGGTAGTTAGGCACCATCAGCATTCTCTAGCACGTTTGTCTCTGTGCCCATTTCTCTTCAGTGATTGTACCGGGAGGGTGGGCACACAGTGATATGATTTTTGTTCTTTGATGCCTGATAACCTTATTTCTTCCACACCTCATGGTTGCACAAAGTGGTGTGTTTCTTCCATTATGGAATTTGTTGCTCCTGAACTAGATGGCTGCTTGTTTACCTTCATGCCTTCAAGACCCCAGACACTGTATCTTTTGATAGCCAGGCTCCGTCAGCTTTCTTCACCACTCTTGCTCATGTCCCTACATACTTGTGTTGAAATTCAATACTTAACTGTCTTTCCACTTCAAAGCCAAGAACCATATACTAGTCCTCAAATTTTTATTTTGGATATTTTAATATGGGTTTCACGTATAGGAAACAATGAAATGCATAATATTAGTTTTCTTTTTTTTAATTTAACTATTTTGAAACCTGGCTGAACCATCCATTTGTGACTGAAAAATGGCTTTTTGCATGCATGTCCATGTGGAGTACCCACTGTAATTGAGTTGATTCCAACTTAGTGTGACCCTAGAAAAGATTTCTGAGAGGCTCAGCCCTGAGGGCATAGTGGTTGAGTGCGGGACTGCGGCCCACTGGCTTGGGGGTTCAAATCCAGCAGCAGCTCTCCAGGAGCAAGGCTCGGCCTCTCACTCCCACCAGAGGGAAGTGACCGCTCCCCCCCACCAAAAAAAAAAAAAAGATTTCTGAGGAACAGATCCTGTCATCTCTATGGGAGTAGATATACTCTACTTTCTCCTCTGAAGCAACTGGTGGATTTGAACCTCTGACCTTCAGTTAGGAGTCCAATGCTCCAATGCTTTTCAGATATAGCACCAAGAGGACTTAGTAACTCATACATGCTGTTTATGTAATATTCTGAAAAACTTTGCTTTCGGGATTAGGTTTCATAATTAAATATTTATTTTAATGTTGCATTTAACCCTTCCAGATTAAAAAATAGGAACTTTCCTTTTTTTTTCCAGTGTAGTAAGTTTGGGTTATTTATGATTTTGTGAAGAGTTCTACTTTAATAGTAATCAGGCATCTGCTATGTTCTTATAATAGTGAAGATATTTCTATTAAAAGTTTTGGGATTATATACTGATATTTTATTTTTATACTCTATACTTAAAAATATACTGAAAATTTATTTGTGATAGATTATAGATATTTGTGTCAGAATTTATTAGTATTTTTTCTGTTTTAAGTAGAAGTGTGTTTAATCCTTAAAAATGTGTTCTGTTTTGACATTACCCTTTACCCATATTATTCTTGATTTCATATCAATTTTTTAAAATATAATTTGCAGAGGAATTTAACAAAGAAACTGGGCAGGCCCTTGTTGGAATAGAAACATTACCACCAGATTTAAGGGATTTTGTTGAGGAAGATAACCAAAGATTTGAAAAAGAGTTAGAAGAATGGGATGCACAACTTGCCCAGAAAGCATTGCAGGAAAAGCTTTTAGCATCTCAGAAGCTGAGGGAGTCAGAGTCTTCTGTGACGACAGGTTAGTCCACTTTTATTAAACTACGTGTCATTATCTATTTTGTTGGTGTTTTATTATGTGAGAATATGTTGCAATGTGGGTAGTAGGATTCCAGTTTGTAATGCATGCATTTATTCCTAACTAAACATGTTTAAAAATGGGATCAGTAGATGTGTATAGGTAAGTTAACTCAGTAATATACTTGTCTTAGGAAAATCAAAATGAAGACCTCCAAGAACTGCTAGAATTCTTAAATTCCCGGCAAAATGGTTAGCAGCTGTTTTTTACAGATTTCAAAATGTTTATCTTGAGTGATTACTCTGGAGGGTGCAGGATGATCATGGGTGTTTATGTTGAAAATTGAAGAAAGGAGAAAGAAAGTTGCTTGGTGAAGAAAAGATCAGGAAAGTTGCCCTGAGGGTCCCCCCACCCCTGACACTGCCAAGCTCCCCCCTCCCCCCGCCATCACACAACACACTTGCTTATTTTTAATTACGAAAAGAATTACTTATTTTTAAGAACTCATTTGGAAACCTTATCCCATTCATCTATAGCTCTGATATGTCCCCTTCCTACTTGTTATTTTTTTGTTGTTCCCTCAACTCAAAGGACATTGAAAAGGAACACAATTTGAGTCCTTCAGATGCTAAAACTGCTGTTTGACTGTATGATTCAGAATAGAGAATTCTTTTGGGCTTAGAAAAATGAAAACTCTTTACATACTCAAAAATATACTGAAAATGTTGCTTAGTTCAGAAGTGTGTAGACCTCAGTGTCCAAAATAAAAGGTTCACATTTGGGGAGCTGTGTGTTTTCAAAAAGTTTCTATGGTTTTATAGCAATGCTTTTAAATTTATGATCATGAAAATATATTTTCACTGAAACAAAAAACAACTCAAAACTTAAAAACTAATGTTAAGAATAGAGAAGTAGTAAGTATCATCTGGAATTCTATCAATTATAGATAACCATAGTGATATTTTAACCCTTTTGCCAGAAACTGCTTCCTCATGCATACTTTTATCAAGATAAATTAGTTGAGTCTACCTATCCTTAACCCTGGCTTATCTTGACCAGAAGCAGAAGATGCCATAGAAAAACAAATAGTCCACTGTGCCGTTTGACTCTTTTTCAAAATTCTTAAAATTAAAAACAGATATAGCCAAAACTAAATGTGATACATATAAAGAAAATACATAGAAATATAAGTAATGAATTATATTAAAATATTTTATTATTAGTGACAGAAATAATGTTTTCAGCACAAGTCCTCTTAAAAATAAACAAAATGTGTCGTAATTGTATTAAAAGTAAAATATCTTTGATCTTTTTATTTTCCACTTAAATATTAATTTTATTGCCACTCCCACTAACTTGAGAATATATTTTAAAGCTGATATATTTCTGGCTACAAAAAAGTTTCTGTTTCTTTAGTTTATTTGAGTTAAATGAAACTCATATTTTCCTCAATTGTGTTGATGTCACTTAAAAAAATAACAAAGCAAAACAAGCAAAGTAGAAACCCTCAACTCAGAGATCTTTTTTAAATAGCCTTTTTATAATGCCATCACTGTTTTGTTTTTAAGAAAATATTTCAGATTTTGTTTGTTTCATTTAATCTTGAATAGTGATTCTCAAGCAGGATTCTTTCAGTGGGTTTCAGCATCATCAAGAGAATATGAGGAAGAATAATTTCTGCAATCCATGACAGAATACTATTGAGTGAGGCAGGCATGCATAGATTATCCCAGAGTTGCAGTTTGTTTTCAGATAACTTGAATACTTGAGTCCATCATTAATGATAGGAAGCAAGTGATTCAGATTTTTAAAAATATGTCAACAAACTTACCAATCTTTTCATACTTAAAAATGACACATGTGTGATACTGGCGTTATACTGGTGTGTTCTGAACCACCATTGTGATCTCTGGTGAAGTCTACCATTTTCTAGGACCATTTTTTCTACCCATATGCTAAAGGGATCACCATATGAAACAGATGAGACAGTGTGAGTTAACATGACAGTTTAGTTACATTACAGTGACTGTTCTCCCAGTTGTGGGAAATGAAATGGCTCAGTTGGCATCAAGAGATTTCTGAGATCCACCATAGTTTATTGTTAGCTGCTGTCAAGTCAATTTGCAACTGTTAGCGAGCCCACATGACAGAAGAGCAATGTCTGGTAGTGTTTCCTAAGCTGTGAAATAAACGACAAGCAGGTCACCGGACCCTGTCCCACAGAGCTGCTGACTTCGTGGTTAGCGGTCCAGGGCTACAGGGTTGCATATCAGGGTTCCTTCTCCACAATAGTTATATTACAAAGGAACTTCAAAAAGCTCATGGAAAATTGGAATTAAAAAAAAATGGATGTTTGTAATGAACATTTTAAGCCCCTTAATAATGTTTCTTTCATTGTTTTTTCCTCCCCACTAGTTCCATTGACTTACCTTTTTATCCTTTGCCTTAGATGCAGATGCTTCCCAAACCATTTCCCACAACTCCTTCTACTTGAAGTTACCAAGGCTTTCTTCCTTAAACTCTCCTGTGCTCTATTTGCATTTGGACTTCTCATCCTACTATTAACAGGAAGAAGATACTGTATAATTGATTAAAGAAGTAGTGGTATTGAGACATAGGTCAGTCCTCCATTCATAGGTGAATTTGGATTCATCCATTATGTTCTATAGAGTCTTCTCTTTTTCCTGTCTGTTTTTCCTAAATTCTAATTACACTTCAACCATTTGTTCCTACAAGTTCAAACTGATATTATATTCCCTATCAGTATTTCTAAATAGAGATTAGTCAGCCTTGCCCGCCCTTTAATTTAATCTTGTTTTTTCTTGACCAATATTTTTTAACATATCATATTTTTAATTTGGGGTGGGGGGGCATCACTGCCTTCTGGTGGTGGGAGTATGTGGCCTAGCCTTTGCTCCTGTGGAGCTGATGCTGGATTTGAACCTCCATCCCAGTGGACTGCAATCCCACAGAACTATTACGCCACTGGCGCCCAGCCCATATTTTGAATTTAAATGTGGAATAATTTCAATGTTGTGAAATTAAAATAAGTAGTACATATGTATTTTATAGATGCATTTTTATTGTGCCTTGGTAGCACACTGCTAACACATTGGGCTGGGATCAGTTCAAAACCACCAGCCTCTCTATGGGTGAAATATTAGACTTTCTACTCTGATAGAGTAGTAGTCTTGCAAATTCACCAGGACAGTTGTTGTACCCCTATGAGTTGGCATGCATTCCATGGCAGTGAGTTTTTGTGTATTTAAAATTGGCATGAAAGGTATACAGACAGCTTCTGAAAGGGATCTGAATATAGATTCACAGACAAAAAAAGAAAACGCTTAATTCACATATAGCTATTATATTATCTTTTCAAAAAACTTAAGAACACAAACTATTCTTTATTTATGGAAATATGCATTTTGTTAGAAATAGAATTTATAACGTATAAATTTAGGATGAATTTTGCTTAAAAGATTTTTATTTCTAATACTATATTATTGTTCACATTAAGAAACTCATCTCCTATTGCAGGGGAATTTAATAGATCACAATTGAATAAGAGAAATGACTACTGTTTATGGAACCATTTTATCAGTAATAGAAAATTTTTATTTCAGTGCCCACATAGTTTTGCCATTTCTTTAGCATTTTTCACAATAAGTAATTTGTCTAACTTGTTACAATACTTTCAGCTTCCCATAGACACCTTATATATAAATCCCTGAGGTGTCATGATAAGGGAAAAGTAGAAATAACAGAAATTTTCTGCCTTGCAGGGTTGCATTGGTTGGATGGCAGTAAGTTTGTGTGCTTTCGTAGCTGTAGGCTCAAGAATTCCCAGTGACAACAGTGGGTTACGCATTGGGCTGCTAACCAGAGAGGTCAATAGTTCGAAACCTTCAGGTCCTCCACGGGAGAAAGATGAGACTATTGACTCCTGTAAATATTTCGGTTCAGGAACCTGCAGTGGAGTTTTACCCAGTCCTATAAGATCATTGAGTCCCAATCAACTGGTTATAAATTTGAGCTTTAAGCTTACATCCTAAAATAACTCAGACATTTTATCTGTTATAGTGACAAGAAACATAGAAAGGAAGAGCAAAGAAAAGCTTTATCATCAAGAAGTTTCTTTCTCTTAAGATCCTAAAGCAAACTGTAAAGAACTGTGTTAGGCTGGGTTGAGTAGAGAAACAAATCCAGAGACACTCATATATTTGTGAGAGAACTTTACATCAATAAGTAATTATGCAACAATAAATATCCCAGCCCAGTTCAGATCAAATCCATAAGTGTGATGTTAGCCTATTAGCCCATGAATTCTTCTTTACTCATATAGCACATGCAATGATGCTGAATGCAGGAAGATCACAGGCCAGTGGGTGTAAAGTCTTATGGGTCCAGAGGTAGTGGAAGCATTTCCAGGACTCTGGCTGCCATTAGCGTGGCTCCATGTGGTTTGTCAACTGGAATGTGAAGCAGAGAAAGAGTGTGTGTGCCCCGCTTCCAGGAAGGAAGAGATGAAAGCTCCCAGAATCCTTATGAGAATGCCATGCTGACATGGAGCCAACAGGCTATGACCTGATTGACAGTCTAGAATCCACCCATATAACCTATTTATCAGGTTGACATGAAATTATATAATTATCATAGCCACCTATCACAAAGCCTTCCAAAATGGAACCCTCCTTAAATTGAGTTAACCCCAAAATTTTGTATGTTATATATTTTAAAAACGGAAAGAATATTGTAATTCAGAGGCACGAAATACAGAATTGAGAACCTGGATCTTCTTTAACTTCTTCTTTCGTCATGCATGTTAGGAGATTTCACACCTCGAGGTTTCCTGATTTGAGTCCTGGTGGCGTAGTGGTTATGTACTGGACCTCTTTTCAGCAGTGTGAGACTGTCAGCCACTCTGTGGGAGAAAGACAAGGCTTTCTAATCCCATAAAGCATATAATCTCAGAGACCCACAGGCGCAGTGCTGCCTTGTCCTGTACGCTCGCTGGGTGTTGGCATCCACTCAGTGGCAGTGAGTGAGACTTCTTTTTTATATAAATATCTTCACCTCTATAGCCCTAGTTATTGATGCTAGTTATCTATACGTGATCCTTTATATCTAGTCTCCAAACTTTATATCCAAGTTATAAGGGGGGCAGAGGGGATTCCAAAAATTTATGGACAAAAGCCATTATCTTTCCACTCCATTTTTCACATACTTTAAAAGTCCCTCTATAGTTGTTGAATGCAATCATTTATTTGTATGTCTCTTGTTACCGTGTTATCTAGGCACCATATTTCTCTAGTCCCTTCATCTACCTCTAGTTTTATTCTGCTGTCTAATTCAGTCTTCACAACCTAATAAAAAATGATTTTAAAAATAATAGCCAAAGGAAAAAAGCTAAAGTTATGATGCTAACTTGATATTTAAAATCTTTTTCACTTTTTGTACTCAACCTTTTCGAGTAACTTAAAGGCCCTTAGTGATTCCATACCTACTTATATTGCCTTGGGTACTGTGTCACATCTATTGTACTGTGTGTGTTCCACCCACATTAGACTTGCATTGGATCGTACCCAAACTTGCTACCTGGGCTCTTCAAACTTCCATCTGACAAAACTAACTAGCCATCCCTCAGCCTAAAAGTCTTGTATCGCGTATTCCACAATCTAAATTCACTACTACCCCCAGTATTATTTGTAGAATGCAGTATATCACAATTCATTATAATGGGTACGAATATTTCTTAACGGATTTCTCCATAGCTAGCTATAAGCTTCATAGGGCAATGGTTGGCTATTTTGCTCACAACTGGATTTCCACCGTCTGGCCTATTAGTGTTTAATTAGCATTTGTTAGCTAAGAAAATAACTAGATGTTGACCTTGAAATTTTACTAATATTTAATCACATTTAACTTTGAGAAACTTTTATAACTACTAGAATAATGAATAGGGTAAAAGTAGTCCTTTTATGTCCCACCAAGTAGCTGAATATGAGCCTACTTGACCAATTCCAGTGGCATCATAGAAGATTTTAGTATACTTTATTATTCTTCATAAGCATTGATAAATGATATATCACTCAATTTATTCAATTAAGTTTTTATATGTCTGTTCTGTGATATGTACTGAAGAATCAGAATTCTTGTCCTGAGTTTCTTGTAGTCTAGAAGGTATATTCCAATCCTGAAACAATAATTATGTTTTTGTTCTAACTGCTATTAAAAAGAACTAAGTGACTCTAGACTAGTATTGTCATCTAGAGTGACTTTTCTTAATAATGTCTAGTGACACCTTAGAGAGGGAAGGAGTGTTGGTAGTACTACTGTCATCTAGTGGGCGGCTGCTGGAGAGCAGCCCTCCACAACAGAGTTATTCAATCAAAATGCTAGAAGTGCTGAAGCTGAGAAACTGCCCTCTAAGTTTATCACTAGGGGGCTTAGTGTGGAGTAATCAGAAATAACTTCATAGGGTAGTGGCACTATAAGAGGACAAGCAGAAGTTACTAGTTGGAGTAAGAGAGAGAGAGAGTAGGTTAGAATACAGGCAGGAGAAAAATATGTGGAAGATTTTGAAGGGCACACCCATATTTGGTGTATTAGTAAAGCCCTAAACAAAAAATATTCATGCATGCATGTGCCTCTTTGTGCAAAGGATGAATGGCACGAAACGATTTTAGTGAAATAGGTAGACATCCACTAATGCAGTGATTCTCAACCTGGGAGTTGTGACCCTTTTGGGGAGGGGGGGGGGGTCGACCGACTCTTTCACATGGGTCACCTAAGACCATCAGAAAACACATTATGACTTATATTTTGATTCATAACAGTAGAAAAATTACAGTTATGAAGCAGCAATGAAATAATTTTATGGTTGGGGGTCACCACAACAGGAGGGAACTGTATTTAAGGGGCGCAGGACTAGGAAGGTTGAGAACCACTGCAGTAATATGAAGCCCTTCAGGTCCTAAGCTATTTTGAAGTTGTCTATATAATGAACTTTATAACGAGTACATGCTGAGCCCCGGTAACATAGTGGTCGAGACTGCGGCTGACTGGCTTTGCGGTTCAAATCCAGCAGCAGCTCTCCAGGAGCAAAGCTGGGCCTCCCACTCCCACCAGAGGGCAGTGATGCCAAAAAAAAGAAAAAATTGGAATAATGAGTACATTGTTGACCTTTCAGAGTATATTATTAATTAAAAGAGTCATAATTTTACTGAACAGGTTGGGGTTGTATGAAAAGATAAGTCAAAGCATTGCTAAAAAAAAATCTTATGAAGTCTTCATTATATACAGATATTAAAATGAGTCCTTTTTCAGCATAGCCTCCACTAGCTTTACATACTATTGATGCTTTTCTACCTCCGTAACTTGTTATTAAGGAATTCACAGCTCTTTGATTTTAAATTATATCAAAATTTGTTCCTTTAAAATGTTCTTTGAGATACAAAAATATGCAAAGTTCCTCTTCTTACCCTCTCCATCCCTAGAGCCGCAGCCGGTTTGATAGCCAGGTATGAGGGAGCCAGGAGTGTGGATCAGAGGTGTGCTTTCAGGGTCACCTCCCTGTTGCCACCCCTCACCCGCCCGGGAGGTGAGACAGGCCAGGGAGACCAGGTGATGTGCGGCTGCAAGGGGTCACAGAGACTGGGTGTGGGTGAGGATTTGCCTGCCTGACCGTCTCGGGGTGTCTGAGTTCCAAAAACGTGTGCTGTTCCTCCTCCTCATCTTCTGAGACTATTGTTTTCAAGTTTGACTGTGGCGACAAGTTTGTATGAGATTTTCCCTTTTGCCTCATCATTGTCCCCCAAATACTGGGAAAGAACACATTTGGATCTTCATGGGGAGAGAGCCCTCCCAGTGGCAGGCCACAGGGCTCAGGATGGCGGTCTGTCTGAGGGTCTGTGACCGCAGGCTGCTGGGTCCGGCCTCCTGGACAACCACCGCCCAGCTCTTCCTTGCACTGCAAGCGACTCGCCTGCGGGATCATGGGAGGTTTCCCTACATCCCGCTTTCCTGCCTCCCGCCGCTGCCCCACACCAGGTGCCCCTTCCTGGTTGGAGGGTCAGGCTGGCTGCCCTGGCTCAGTGGAGCTGGGGCTGCCACTATCATCCTGTGCCTCCTCCCATCTGTTCAATTGGTTCCCTCCAAAGAGCAAGCCATTTTGACTGGAGCCCTAGAAAGAAGAGAGCGCCTTGCAGAGGCCAGAGCAGAGCGCACCATAGAGGGAGGCGGAGGAAGCAAGTCTTTCCCAGGATGCAGCGGGCATTCACACCCAGGCATCCCGCCTCTCTCTGCTAGCATCAGTTCTCTGCAGTGCCTAGAGCCCTGTCCCCTCCCAGGGAGCAGAGGCCCCCCCTCTCAACCCCATGAACTCCTCTGGCAATCTTCACCAAAGGGAAGGAAGGTCTCCCACCTCTGGGCAGGACCACCAAGCAAGCACTAACTCTCCTTGGGGGCCTGAGCCCAGGGGAAGAATCAGGGGCTCAGGAAGCCTCTCCCCCCCCCCCCCCCCCCCCCCCCCCCCCCCGTTTGCGGGCATGTTGAGTGTGTGTGTGGGTCACGTAGGGGGTGAGTGTATGCATGCCTTTTTTCTTATTGCCATGGGAACAGTTGAATTTGGGTCATTTTTCTACAAGAAACAGCCACCTTTCTCTACTGAGTAAGGACTGACTACAACTCTGAGCCCAGCAAAAGCACTTCCAGCTCACAAGATAGCAGGCACAGCCTGAGGGTGTCCGAGAGAGCAGGCAGGCAGACCCGTCGAGGGAGCAGTGGACTGCCAGCTGATCCCCTCACTCACCCTACCCACCATCCGTCCCTTGTTCCTTCGGGTGAATTTGGGTGAATGCAAGAGCAGCCACAGCTACCCCCCCCCCCCCTCCCCACTAGATGGTAGGCTTGGGCGTCCTGGCGGGTGTTCTGGTGCCTGGGAGCAGAAGACGATGAGGTTTCCTTACTGTGTAAATAAATATTTGTATGATTAAATTAACATACATACACACAGATGTTCTTTGAGTTTGGGGAATAAAAATAATCCAGGGTAGGAGGACAAGATCAGGTTTGTAGAAGGGATTAGCTGAGATTTTCCAATAAAATTCTCACAGAAGCCTTGCTACCTGCAGATTCATTATTATGATGGGGATGGAAAAACCCTGATCCCAATTCTCATCTTTGTCCTCACTAATGCAGTTTTCAGTTTTCTTTTTCTTACCAATTGAGGATGAAGGGCCATAGTTGCCTGTTTCCACCAGTTTATATTTTACCAGTAGTCCTGGCCTTTTTTTTTAATTTATGATTTTGAGCTTTGTTCCACATTTTTCTCCCACTCTATGATCTCATTTAGATTGGTTAGCAGTCACCATATAGTTCTTCTGGTTTCAGGGTGTTAAAACTTTTTCATCATAAGTCTCATGATCATCCTGTGTTCTTTAAGAAATTTTTAAAGATTACTCCTTTGGGGACCCTATACCTTCCCCATAGCCTTCTGAATTGATCTCTCTGCTGTGAATCTAAATAGTCTGTAGATCTCAGAAGCTAGTGATTTGTTTGGAGCTTTTATTAAAAGCTAAAATAATGTAATTTGAAAGTACACATCAGGATCTGTCCACTGAAAATTATTTTGAAGATTAGCTTAGTCAGAGTAAAATTGGTTGTTATGTAAATCAGAATTAATAGAAATAACGAATATAGATTCCTCTTAGTATAGATTCTAAATGGTTTGTATTAGATACACAATTGATTTTTTTCCTCATAAAGCACAAACAGGAGAAGCAGCCTATCTAGAGCAGCCATCACGAAGTGATTTCTCAAAGCACTTGAAAGAAGAAACTATTCAAATAATTACCAAGGCATCACATGAGCATGAAGATAAAAGCCCTGAAACAGTTTTGCAATCGGTAAGAACTTTTCTGTTAGCTCTTTGAACACACCATGTTGACAGCATTTGCTAGGAATGGACCAGAGGGTGAAGAGGAGTGTATCATGGTGAGTGATCTGTCTGGAAGTCAGAGACATAGGGTCAAAGTGGCAGTGGGCCAGTCACCTAACCCCAAGACTATGGCTTTCTAGACCAGTGACTATACAGATTGAGGGCATTTTGATAAATCATAAATGCATTGACAGACTTTGAAACCTTGAAAGAATATTAGCAAATTTATCAGGGATTCCACTCTTCTTAATACGCACTCCTGTTAAAGCTTTATTACAGTAGAGGAATTAGGAATTTAAAGTTTTAAGTTAAATGAGTACATTTGACAATACAATTACTATGTACTGTAGGTTGAGAATAATATTAACAGGATCTATATGCTCCTACCAAAGCTGTTTATACACATTTCAATAGGGTGCCCTATTATATAAAAATTAGGTATAAAACTAGCTAGGTATAAGAACTAGTATTCTCATCTTAATATACTGTACTTCTCAGGTATGTCTTTCTATAGCACTGAATTAAATTGAGCACGTTCAAATTGTATTATTGATATGTTACATAAAAAAGATATGCATTTCAAGAATTTACAATTACAGAAGCAGATGTCATAGTTGTTTATCTTTTTTTTTTTCCCCATCTGCACAAGCAATCAATCATAATGCTGGTTTCATGATAGCTAGTTTAAGTATTTGATTAGCCCCCTCTTAGAGAACTGGAAAGAAAAGTACATTTCAAAATTTTAGATTGCTGAATTTTATGCTATACAAATGATTTGATTTGATTGTGATGAGGTCTTTTAACGCAGTAAGATCTTAATTAACCATAAATTTCAATAAGTAGATAATTTTGTTAATTTTGATAATTTTGTTAATAGTAGATAAACTATTAATGAGAAATTAGTTTTTAATTTATTTTTATTTTGGGAAATTTTATAGTCTATTAATGCATTATCTTACCTAAGAAAAAAAATAACCGCCAATAATAGATTCCTGTCATTAGATTTATTATTTTGTGATTTCCAACATTGTATAAAACTTATGCCTTAAAGACTGTAAGTGAGCTTTTATGAATATCTCTTAGCTCCAAAGCATTTTATGAAACATGTTTCTTTTCATGAATCTTTGGTATCTATTTCTTGGGAGATGGTAGAAGAGGAAAACCCTCAGAAAAAAGGAAGAGCAGAGTGGTAGGTAGGTTTAAGAGAAACATTTTTGCCTGATATCAAAACATTTTCCTAGTGCCTGTACCATTTGGAATTTTTATTTGTTAGAGCTTACATTGGGTCAGTTTAAGTGGACCTCGACTTGAGGCAGTGATTGTAATTTTTAGTGACTTTTTAGAGTTTATTGCATGGCTAGTAAATCCAATCAGAAAAATTGCAAAAATGTAAAATTATAGAATTATACAGAATATACTCGAGTATAAGCACACCTGAGTTACCTCTGAGTGAGGCATATCTACCGAGGCACCTAATTATACCATCAAAGCTGCCTGAAAAATGTGTTTAAAAACTTGGCTTATACTCAAGCATATATGATACTTTTTTTTGTTTTCTTATTTATATATGATTAAATTCCCAGAAAGTAGCACTTAAATTTTGATTCCTTAGTTCCTTTCTATGGATATCATCTTGTAAACTATGAACCAACTGTCACTCGCACAAGAAAGAAAGAGGCTAAGGAGAGAATATGACACTTTTTTCTGATTTGCTTCTCTTTTTAAATGGTGCCCAAGGTTGGCCCCTTTCTCTAGATAAATCTGCAGGATATAGACAGATATCCTAATTAATATAATATCTCTGTCTGAAGAGGCCTGTGATTCTTGGTTTCATGGGCAAGTGCTGAAAAAACTCAAGCAAAACCAGCTGAGTTGATTCCAAGTCATTGCCACCCGATCGGACTAAGGAGAAGCGTCCATAGGTTTCCACACGGAGGTGGACGCCACCTTGTTCTCCGTGTGCACCAGCTAATGGCTTACAACTGCTGACCTTCCAGTTTGCAGCTGGGTGCTCCATCACTGCACCTCCGGGGCACTTGCTCAGTTGTTTAGGATCATAGTAATCACTTTTTGTTTGGCTCTTCTCATTCAGTCTGAAAGCATAGAACCTTAACTGTGTAGGCTGCAAACATCGTCAGACTGAATCAGATGGCTCTGAGTTTTCAAAAGAACCTGGGTGTAGTTACGTAACGAAAAAGATGCTAGTTCTTTTCCGGTATTTAAACTTTAACGATCTTAGCAATAAAATGTTATTCGATTCCAACTGTAGTATAAGAACTCCCTCGAAAGCTTAGATTCAGAGACCATGGACTTTGCAAATGTTTTAATAGTTTGAACTTTAGAAGAATGCCATCAGTATTTGATAAGCTCAGAAAAGTAGAACTCAAGAAAGAATACACATTTTCACTATCAAACTCATCATTGTTAATATGTTGGTATGTGTGTTCTTTTGCTCTTATTTGTATGCCCAAGTTTGGGATTTATTTTTCAAAATTGGCTTATTAAATATAGTGTTGCATTTTGCCTTCTCTTTTTGACTCACCTAGCCTTATTAATGTATCTTCTTGTTATACATATTTTATAAAAAATAATTTAAGGGGGCTTAGCCCCAGTGGCGTAGTGGTTGAGTGCAGGACTACGGCCCACGGACTTGGGGGTTCAAATCCTGCAGTGGCTCTCCAGGAGCAAGGCTGAGTAGCTCCCACGACCACCAGAGGGCAGTGATGGTCCCCCCCCAAAATAAATAATTTAATGACTGAATATTACTCCACTGAATGATTAAATTCTGATTTACTTACCTTTTCCCTATTTTATATTTGCTTTTACTTTTATATTCTTATGATTCTCTTGAAATAAAAATTTTCATATATCTGATTATTTCTTTACAATAGATCCACCATATTTGAGTTATTGACTTAAAAGGATGTGAACATCCTTAAAGTGGACATATTTAAAGTGCTTTGGCCAAAGGGACTATAAGCCTTCATGTGTTTATTTATTATTTTTATCTTAGATAGTTAAAATTTTGCTAATTCATTATTTTATTTTGTATAACAGTAACTGAAAATTTTATTTTAGCACTGATCGATCAATGTTAGCTTTGCATAACTGTTTACATAGGGCCTGTCAGTAATAAAAAAATATCAATATGCATGTAATAATATTTTCCTTCGTGAACTCCGAAAATATCACCCTTAAATTCTTTGTGAAAAATAAAAATGTCGTCGTGGTGTAGGATTACCTTTGTTTAACAAGAGGAACCCTGGTCTTGTTGTGGCTTATCCCACTGCTAACCAGCAAGGCAGCAGTGCAAGAGAGGCTCCTCTGCCAGAGAGGAACAGTTCTTCCCTGCCCTGTAGTGTCGCTGTGAGTCAGAATCAGTAGTGAGGGAAATTTAACGGAATGAATGAGTGCACACATGAATGATACTCAGAGTTATATGTGCTCCAAGCTTGTCTTTTTCTCTCCTCACCAGGTGATCAGCATTGTATTGCTCAAACTGCTCTGTAGTGATGGGAAAGACTTGCAAAATATTTTTCCCTAAGTGCAGTTTAGTTTTTCAAAGGGAATAAGTATGCTTTCATTTTTCTTTAGAGGATCAGTTTTCAAAATCCTACGTTTCTTACTTGCTACTCTAAATACTTTGTTTTTGTTTTCTATTTTTAGCATACTATTATTTCGGATTGATTTGCTAGTGAGTAATTCTTCACTAGAAAGTCAGGCAAATTCCTTAATTTATCTCAGAAACCATTCTCTTATATATTGGAAAACTTATAATTTCTAGTTAAATTTATCATTGGTCAAGCATATAGCTAGTGGATCTATGTAATAGTCCTATTTGAGCTAAAGCTTTTTTAAAGTAGCATAATAAAGTAGTGTAATGTAATATTTACTAGCTAATGTAGGGTATTGTGTTAGTTAATTATTATGTCCACAACATCTGTATAAGATGGTTATTTCTATTTGAGAACTAGTGTCTGGAAAGTAAGAAAAACTTTTTAAAGCTTTGTTTAAAAATATCTTTTTTAAAAAATTATAAGTCTTAACCATTAGATTTCCTTTATTGTTGAGTTACTGACATGGGAAACCAGAAGATATTCATGTTCTGAATTTTACTTACATTTTAGATTGAAGTAAAATCCATTAAATTACTCTTAAGTAAAAATGTCTACTTTATGTTAGAACTGTACTTAGGAAAAATATTTGTGTTTGGTAAAACTGTTCTTTTAGTGCAAACTGAAATTACTTAAACAAACTGATTTTAAACATTGTGAGTACTTTTAAGCTATGTAGAGATTAATGGGAACATATTTAGTTATAAATCTGTTAAGTGAAATGAGACCTGTTTTGAATTAGTGGGATTTTGTTTTCTTTCTAACCTAACCATTGGCTATATAGACAAGCTAAATAAATATATTATCAGTATTTTTTGTTTTTAAGGATTTGGAGTTTAAAATGATTTGGAGGATAGGAAAAAATGTTTTTAGAGATAAAAAGGAAGCTGTAGATTTTTTAGTGTTACCTGATTGCATTTGCCTCCAATATTCATTGTTAGGTGGCTTCATTGCATTCTAGGCAAATGCATGTATTTTAGAGAACTAGAAAGTCTGTGCACTCGAACTTGGTGTTTCCATTGTTCTCTTTTCTCATGTTGATACTGATTTTTTTCTGCAGAAACCTGAAAATGCCACAAGCCAACCACCTTCTAACCAGCAAGTAGTAGAGGTGGCAATTCCTCCTGTAGGGAAGTTTATGGTTGAGTCAAAGGAGGGAGGTTATGATGACGAGGTACCTTATGATAGCCTCCTGCACCATTCCTCCTTGTTTTTCTTTTTTTGTGTGTATGTGTGTGCTGATAACAATAGAAGTACTTTGGGCATGCGTGCACTCTCACATTTACATCTCCTGCACATAACTTACAACTTTGCCATCAATAGTCTGAAATTAACTTACTGAATGCTAATAGAACTTTGCATTTTAAATGCAAATTTAAGTATAAACTGTAAAGAATTTAACAAAAGCATAATTTTATGTTTTTGGAATTCATTTTTATAAATACAGAAAATAGATTATTTTCAGGTTAAAAAATTTAAATAGAATTTTTTTGAGTTTAATGATAATCTTTTGAATATTTTCTTTTTTTTAAATTCCCTTACTTGAATGTATATAGTAGTTGGCTCAATATTTTCTTCCAGTAAATCTTATAGCATTAATGCAAAGTAGATCATTTCTATTTCTGTTTCTGCTGCTTTTCTGTGTGCCTGTGAATCCGGTGATTCAGTGACACTACTGAATTCAGACAGGTGTTGGCAGTGGCCTTCACGCTGTTTCCTCTTTTTACTGTATTTAGGTAGTTTTTCAACAAAATGGAGGTGTTTTCGTGTCTAAAGTCATTGTTCTTCTGAATACAAATGAAAGTTATTCTAGTCTATCAGAGTATTTCTTATTTTTTCTGATTTATCTCTGAGATTCTTAATATGGGTTATTCTTTTTTATGTTAGGAAGGCCATTTCTGAACATTAAAAAAAGACCATGTACTGGGGAAGGGGAGCCTTTGAGAAAAAGTTTGATGGATTCTTTCATTTGTTAGTTTTTACTGGAACAGATGAGAATTGAACATATTTTAAATTTTGCCAGATAACTTTTTTCCAGATTTACTCCAAAGTTGAATATATTGAAACTGCTAATCCCCCAAAACAAAAGTTTTCTAATGACAATGAATTCCACCATGCTAGCATATAAAAACATGAGCTATAAAAATAATATGAAGCAGATATATGAGATATATGCTGCCTGGTCAGCAGCGTTTTTCTTGCTCACATGGTGTTAGATGTAATGCTGTGTGTACCTCTAAAGATATACAGTTAGTAAGCTTCCGTTGATGGTATAATATATTTAATATCCTGGATTGTTCTAAGAAGATAGCTTCACAGTGCATTGAACCCATTTGCTTTGCAGAAATTTTGAAATATAGACAACTGAGAATAAACTACTGTGAAAACAAAACAAGTACTTTAATAGTAATACATTTTCCAAAGAACTTTTTATTATGTTATTAGCTCTTGAAAATTAGAGAGTAGCCTATTTTTAATAAAAAATATATATTGATCAAGCAGCTAAGTGTTAAATGTGTATGGTTTTAGAGTGATCCTTTTGGCATTATATGGAATGGAATTGTGATTTTTCATATAGCAACATTTTTCATGCAAGTGCTTTATTAGAAGATGTGGGGTGTGGGTTTTTGTCTTGTTTTGCTTTAAAAAAAAAATCAACCTGAGTGTGTTAACAGTGCATGTGCCTTGGAACATTAAAAATTGCTTCATATGGATACAGGGCTGCTGCTTACACCTGTGTGGGTTTTTCAGTTGTGCGGGGGTAACCAACCAAGACCCAAGTGGGGTGAAATTAAACTCACTCTTAGACAAACACATTTGTTTGATTTGTCTGTCCAAAGAAGAGTACTTACTATAAACTTTCCTCAGTTCAGAGGTTGCCTTTTTGCAGTTTGCATAAAGGCATCCCACAATCTAGCTGTGGCCCTGTATGTATGTATGGTTTTAAAGATACTTATCATGCATATCAGAAATCCATTGCTATACTTAAAAAAAATAATACATTGAACACGTGAAACACAAAAGAGCTTTTATCTTGCATGTAAATTAATTGGTTTTTGACTTCATTTTTATGTTACCAATTCAAAAACTCTTACTTTAAATCCCTTGTGGCAGATCATGATGACACCGAACATGCAAGGTATTATCATGGCGATAGGTAAATCCAGGAGTGTGTATGACAGGTGTGGTCCTGAAGCAGGGTTCTTTAAGGTACAACTAACATTTTCATTTCCTTGTTTTAAAATTAAAATTTTTAAAAATGCTGTATTTCTTCACTTTAATCTCATTTACCTGTATAATTAATTCTCTTTTCCTATCTTAGCCATGACTACTTGATTTTTCTTGGGAGAGAAGGGGTTAACACAAGGAGGGAACATTCTTTCTTACATATATACGAGACTGATATATTTTATTTTAATCCAGGTAATTTGATAATAACCGTGTATTTTGTTTGCATTTTTGATCAGTTAGCAAAAATGTGATTTATATTTATATATGAGGAAAATAAAAGGAAATTAGTAATGCAGAAATATAATTACGTATGGTAATATTTTTCTCATTGTTAACCATACTAGTTCATATTATATTTTTTCTTGAATTTTTTATTTGCTAGAACTATTCTTTCTTCATTTTTTGATTTATTCAATAATTTATCACTATATACTGAAAACTTTTTATTTCATAACCACCTTTTCCCTTATAATTTTAAATATCCTAGTCATGTGAACACATGTACCACCATCAAGCTGAACCACTACTCTATGACTAGATCTTTTTTCACACTAATACCAGATCTTTTCAATATTTTTTGCTGCATTAGTATTTTCATGTATATGAACACCCTGAAAACACCATTTGTCTTTAAAAAAATTTTTTTAAGCAGCTTATTGAACTTTCACTTACAATAGACTTCATTCTCTTTCTTCTAGGATAATTATTGTTTATGACTGTCAAGTGCATTCTGGTTCATGTACCTCCTCCCCGCTCCCTCCTCCCCCCCCACCCCCGCCCCGCCCCGCGGGCCACACCGAACTCAAGCAGACCTGGCTCCTGCAACACCCCTAGATTGGTTTGAGCTGCCATCCTTTCAGTCAGGTGCCTAACCATTTGTGCTATTCAGGGACTCCTTTCATTTGTCCTTAAAATTCTAAAACTGCTCGCAGTATGCTGTTATCAGCCCTGTTTTAACCTTTTCATATCCTGTGACCCATATAGTACCTACCCACATGTTCTGCTTTGGGGCTTTAGTGGGCAATGCTTCTCCCACTTTGGTGTGTACTGCCATCTAGTGGACGATTGTAGCTGTGGTAAATCTGAAGAAATGTGCCTCATCTCACTGATCATAGCATCAGTTATCTTGTGACTTATATTCCCATCTATTTCTTATGAGGAAGTTCTTTGTTGTTTACAGTGCCATTGTAATTTTTGTCAGATCCTATATCAACAGTGAATTGGAAGTCTCATGTTTGTTTTATTACGACAAACACCTAATTTAAAGAATCCAGTTCATTGCCCAGAGTACAAGTAGTCCCTGATTGTCAGTAGGGATAACTTTCAATTATTTGGTCCCCTCTTTCCAGCATTTGTTTTTGTTGGTCGGTGCATCAAGTCAGTTCCAGCCCACCATGACCCTACACACAACACAGCGGTGTAGTGCCCAGCACTGCACTGTTCTCACAGTTGTCCCAGCAGTTAGACAGCATCCTTGCACTTTTTTTCTTGTACTTTTAAAATGATCAGGTTTCACATTACAAAAGTCTATGTGTTATATTGGGGGTTATATTTTTACTCATGCAAACAAAAACATTGTGTTTCCTACTCGAATACAATATTTGCTGTGTTATTTTCCTTTTTTTCACAGCTTTTGCTGTCTTTGGATGTGCTCATTTATGTTTTTGGTTGGCTAGTTTTCTATGTCTGTTGCTGGTGTCACTTGCAACACTCAACCTTTTGCTCCCAGTCTGCTAAGAGTTCTCTTCTGGAGATTTATGACCTGCTCCGGCCTGAGCTGTTGCTCTTTGATCCTGAGAAATGACTAATGTCTTGAGGTCTCCATTTGCCATCACCTCGAGCGTTTTCTTTGCCTGTTAGCTTCCTCTTGTTTGGCTCACTCACCGGTTCTCATGGAAGAGTAAGGTAGAAGGAGCCATGAAGGCAACCAGAAGCAGGCTCCTGGGCAGTTTCATATAACTCAACCTACTAATCACAAAGCCTTCCTTTCTGCTTTTTCTTCTTATGTTGGTATTAGTCTGCATTACTGTTAGGTTAAATCTCAATCATAGTGAGCCCATAGGACAGAATGCAATGGTCTCACAGGGCTCCTAAAGTTGTAAATATTTATAGAGGCAGACATAAAAGACCTCACACACAACAGAGAGAACTTGGTAAGCAAAAGTCTTACGTCCTAAGTTAGAAAGACTAACCTACTTATGGAAGGTGTCCATCTTGAAGAGTAATAAATCAAGATTGATTCATTGTATCTGACTATATGACCTTGTTGAGCTTCTAGTGAATGACAGATATATGTATATGTGTGTGTGTTTATTTACAAAGTTCTATTTCTAATGACCAATATCACTTTTTATTGTGTAGTAGCATAGTGGTTTCATTACAAGGTCTCTAATAATTAACCATCATAGCAAAAAAATTATGAAAAGGACAAGCTTAATCTGAGGAAGTGTGAGGCCAGCTGAACAACTCAGCTGTGCTAGCTTTAATAGCAGAAAGTGTAGAGCTCTGCTAACCATACCAGCCTGCAACATCTGTTGAGAATATGAAGGACCGGATATGACTCCAAGTACATTTT